>OZ010674.1:10557950-10860450 GCA_963932185.1 Troglohyphantes excavatus
TTATAATTTCTTCATAATCATAACTTTATAGGTACCTTCTTGAAGTTATTTAATACTTGCTAGTGCATCGCGTAGTCGTCATGAAGTCCGGTGCCAGGCTGTCATATTTTGGAGCTTTTTCTTTAACTTGGCAATTTCCACCAAGGTGGTTGCGATAATTCATCTTAACAAGAATATTATTTTAATGGATATTTAACAAAATAATGTATATCATTCAGTAATGACTCAATTCTCTCTAGTATCACTCAGGTCCCGAATGTGAATGTTTGTTGTTTAGTCGGTTAATTAACGTCATTCTAGAGTCACACAATAAGCTATTGGTGAAGGTTCAGGGACTGTCTCGAAGGAAAGACCCGGGAACAATGCCTCACAATTTTGAACCATGTCTGATGACGACGCGATGTTAAACCATAGGAAGATGCAGACCATGAAAATATATGCTTTTTATGCATTATACTTTTTTTTTACTTTCTAAATATATAATTAAAAGTATATATAAATATTTAGCTTTGTAAAATCTATCATAAGATACAGTAGGGTTCTCCAAAAATAATGACAGGACTAATTGTGTTTTTATAAATGCATAATTTTTTATATAATAAATGTATAAAAATATAAAGTATAAAAAAAACATTCTGTAATGTTAAAAAAGAGTGATTGAGGATACAGGTTTTTAAGAAGTTAAGTTCCTTATTTTTTTAAGGTTAACAAAGGGTTACAAACTAAATTTTCAAACATTAAAATATCAGAAACGATCAGTATTTCTACAACTTAAGCGCGGTTTAGACTTGAGATTTAGTATTGTCTGAGAGTTGATAAGCGATCCGAAGAAACACGTCTATACAAAAGACGATTGATTTTGTTATTGAGAAGCATGGTGTCACTTTTGACTTTCCAATGAGAACAACAACTGTTTAAGAGTAAAAAACCCTTGTTGGTTTTATTTTATCCTTTAAAAAAACTCATCAACACTTAGAGAACTTCTTATTGGTATTCTAACGCGTGTTCTTTTAAGGGCCGCTCTAAAACTATTTCTCACTGAAAACTAACCACATAAATATAGCAATCCAACAAACGCAACTCTTAATTAAATGGTAATATAAATCATAAACGGAAACCTTTGATCTCTAGGGATGAGGTCAACGCCCTACGATGTCAAAAAGCAGGTTGTAAAATGGGGAGTCGAAGGGATTTTGTTGCGAAACTGAGGTTGTTACCACTGCTCCAAGTTATGTAACTAATTGCATTGTGTGGGAAACTGAGACTTTCAAGTTCACCCATTGCACAAGTGCGAGCCCCTTAAGGTGACAGTATATCATCGATATTTAAAGTTAATGGTAGAATATTTTTTTTCTTTTTAACTTAAAATTATCTAATAACGAATAAATTGCTCTTTGCACAAAAATAAATTATTTATACCGTTTCAGTTGAATAAAATAACGGTTATTAACTTATTTCTTATGCATTCTTTCTGTATTTAATATGAGCTATAGATTTCTGCAGGTGAACAATTGTTTTGCTTTATGTGAAATATTTTTCTTTTTGAGTGAATTACTCAGATTTTCAGATAATCATTAGGCAAATGGCAATGTGCAATAAAAAATTTTAATATAATGTGATTACAAAATGGTTGACATATATATCAAAAAATTCTGGGATTTAATTATCCCTTGTGAAATTGTTTAAGCCTAAAATATTACACAAAGTTTAATGTTTGATTTTTAAGTTTTCATAGTGAATACGTCTTCAAAATCGGTCTGGGTACGGCAGTTCTATCGCGTAGAAGAAAATAATCCTCGTCGACCAGGTTGGCCACTAATACACTCTCCTTTTTTATCTTTATGCCGCGTAGGGAGGAAATGAGTCACATTTCGGATATACTCTGACCTGTTTAAATTTGTAACTTCAGCTCTATTTGAAGAATCGTGACCAGAACGTGTTTAAATAGAAGCGAACGGTGGGTTCTATGATTATATATATATATATATATATATATATATATATATATATATATATATATATATATATATATATATATATATATATATATATATATATATATATATATATATATATATATATATATATATATATTTAAAATCATACTTTCATATTGTGTATTTAACTAAAGATCCTATTGGAAACATAGTGATTTCTATTAAAAGTGACTTATAACAATGTTTGGGAAAGACATTTTAGTATTTGTCTTCCGTTTTGGTATGGTTCGCAACCACTGAGACGTCCTCCTCCTCAATGTCACCCTAACAGTGGATTATGCAATAAATAAAAGGACCCTTTTCTGTGAAGAGCTTCCCCCTCCCTTACACGGTTACTTTCATTCACGCAGCATTACAAAGCTTACATGCTTAACTTATGGAACAGCTAGTAAAGGGTCTCATAATGGAGACACACATTCCACCGAGGTCAAAGGGGGTGAGTGAGGTTCGGCTTCCCTTTGTCTTGCGACCCGACTTTTTCACAACATTTTGGAACCCAAGGAGCCATAGCTGAGCAACCGTCAACTTCATGCAACAAATAACACCCTTGTGACACTTATAACTCCTGATGAACACCGGTTTTATTTCGATGAATTATATCTATTATGGCTGAGAGAGACCTTTCAAAAGCGATCACTCCCGCTTTGAACGACACACGTATTGCCACTTTGCACACCGCCCGCGATTTTAAATTTTGCCCCGCATTCTGCCGATTACACTACAAAGGAACATTCTAACAAGATTTTAGAAATATTTTTAAAAAGATGGTTCTTTTAGCAATAATTTTTTTTTTAACAAACCCTTATTATTTTTAAGATGAACGCATGATTCGTCAGGGCTTCGGGAAATTTTATTTTATTTAAAACCTCACTTGTGAAAATTCATCGCGTGTAAGATTATAAGGTATCTTATACTACAGAAACAAATATTTATAACGATTTTAACCTTCAGTATCTCACAGGAAATATTATGTGGATATCACTTAAAAAAACACACTACAAAACTGAAAAAAAAACTTCATATTTGTGTTTTATCGTGCATTCTTTAAGAATCACGCTACTTCCAAATCTAAATTTTTATGTGCGCGTTTCTCGCAAATTGTATCTTTGTAACATTTAAAAGGAGAACATTCTCATTAAACAACACAGAATTGTTTTCAGGAAGGCAGTAAATGTTATAACAACTTTCTTAGTTTTACAATGAGTGGCCACTGTTCTCTTTCTGGGTTTGATAACCCTTTTGCATATTCCTTTAAACTAACCTAAATATGATAGACAATGTACTTTACGTTTAGTTAATAGTCTGTCATATTTAGTTTTCTCATAGGAAATTTCTTTACACGGTTACAATTTTAAATACTACTGTGCTGGTAGGTTTATATTTTTCAGTCGATTAGTTATTCCGTGTTGGGCCATGTTTTATGAAACATTCATTTGTTATATCATGCTATTTTTCGCCTTTCCTTTCTCCTCAACGTCATCCCCCCCCCTCCCCTTTACCGTGTGTTGCGTCAGATTTTTTGTACGATATTGGAATTCACCCCCCCCCCCCCCCCCTCCCAATAAAAAAACAGGATCCGATTTACAAGTCAACATTTGTAGGATTGAGAATGCAAGCAGACCAAGTCAATTTTTGTCTGTTTTGAGTTATTGATATCTAAAGGCGGTTTACACTATATAGCAAAACTGCTATATAGCAAGAACAGAGCTATATAGCAAGAACAGAGCTATATAGCAAGAACAGAGCTATATAGCAAGAACAGAGCTATATAGCAAGAACAGAGCTATATAGCAAGAACAGAGCTATATAGCAAGAACAGAGCTATATAGCTCGAGTAAAAGTTTTGTAGCTCTTGCAGTTGGCATGCAATGAATTCGATAAAGTCAACCAGTTGACTTCGATAGGGCAAACAAGGAACGTGTAGTAGTTGTTGCCGCCTCAGAAGCAGTAGTACTCGCAATTTTAAGTCCAAGAAGGGTTTGGATACGAACATATTTTCATTCAAGAAATAAATACGGTGGTAGTGATATGTTGAACAATTTGAACCTAGACTAGGAGTGAATGTGTAGAAAAGAGTAGACCACGTCGACAAAGACATTTGATAACAGTTTTTAGGGGCATTTTTTAAAAAATTTCCATTTAAAAAGAAATAATACCAACCTTTTTATAAAATCATAAGAGGGTGCTAACGATAAAATACTTTAAAATAAAAAAAAATACACAATTAATATTTTTGTAAATACTTTTAAAAAATATTTCATTGACATAAAAATAATAATTATTTTAGCAACCAAAATTGAAATAAATATTTTTTATTTATTTTTAAGTCGCACTTCATTACATACCAAGATTGGTTACATTTTAATATTATAATACCTAAGGAAACTACATTAGTGAAAGTTTAAATAAACATATGCATTTCTAGACTTTGGTTTAGAAAATAATTATTTTATTAATAACTTTTAATCTAAACCAAGTATTTCTACAAGACATCGTTTTTTAAAACCCGTACGTAGAACAGGTATTTCTACTAGTAGAAAATATGAATGATAAATATTCCACATCACACAAAAAAATCCCAAAAAGGAGAATTGAAAGCAGAGTTTTTTTAAAACTAAAATAAGATATCGTATACCAAAACAAACATAAAAAAAAGTACATTCTCACCTTTCCCATGAAGCTCGTTTTAGTAGAATCCAAACGCAAAATGGCAAATCTCCGAGAAGAGAACCCACTTCATTCTCTCTATATATACCCATATTCTCTACACATGATTTGACAATAAAACAACATGCAAAAACTCAAATAGCTTTATGGTGAGAGTTAAAGATAAAACTGAACTTGCAACGATATCGAATTAATTGGAGAAATGGAACAGTAGATTCAATGGGCAAGTCAGACACCAGTGATTTTGCAAAGGACCGCGGCTTTCTCCTAATCTCCTTTGTGTCCAAAATTGACCTCTTTGAGGACCCATGACCTCCAAGAGAACAAACTGTTTGTGGAGGGTTTCTGGAATTAGAATGGACATCCATTCAAAGTTCATTGAGCTGGTTGCTTTGAGTGCGCGTGCTTAATGTCAATGTCTGAGTGGAATGAGAGTCTATCTGGTCAGACAATGACTTGGGTGTGATTGTCGAAAATGTTTGGCACTGTTGAATAGTTAGCATCAGCGTTAAATTTAACTGCAAACTACTCGCACCACTTTTCTTAACAAAAGAATCCTACTAAATTTATAAAAATTGTATAGTTCTCTTCTTAAATTTATATTTCAACAATCGAAGCAATGTGATCACGTTTATAAGTTATAATAATAATTTCAAATGCTTATCTATTTTCATTTTTACCGTAAATAATAGGTTTTGTAACAAAGCCTATTCTTCAATATTTAGAAAGTACTTATATTTTCCTCTCTCTTTCTCTGTCTGTATTCTCTCTCTCTGTATTCTAAATAAATTTTGATTTCTGTAATTACAATGCAATCAGGTAGTGTATGAAATGTTTTGGTACTATATATCTGTGGTTTGAGAACAAGAAGAAACTATGCCCTAATTAACAGTGTTTGAGCAAAAATGACATCAAAGTTGGTAGATCAGCCTTTTGCAATGTTATGTAAATCATAGAATTGTTTTATTTGGAAGGTTACAGAAGAATGAAGACATTTGTTTCGATACCATTTAGAAGTTGACAATTGATATATTCAAAATATTTAGAAAACAAAAAATATATATAAAATTGAAATTAGTTTTAAGTCACAGATATAAACTGTTATTTTATACTATTTAAAAAAAAAAAAGTTATTTAGGTTGTAGGAATCACGCAAATTGCTCACAGAATCAAATAAAAAAATGCATCAGAACATATTATTTCATTTTGTGAAATACTTAATAAGATACAGGAGCCCTTATACTCAGAAAACAAGGTTGGGACACGGTCTTTCATATTCTACTTAAACCAATCGGATCTGCAACAGAAACGTCAACTTACCTATGGTTTCAGATTCGCATTACTTTTCCTCACTGAACTCTTAAATGTAACTTCTGGAACACTAACAACAAGTTTCTTCTATGAGGGCGGTTGAAGCCATATTGTAAGCAGCCATACTTTATCCCAACTAATTTTTAATAGTGATTTTGTGGTTTATTTCTTCTCAAACCGTTATAGAAATGAAAATTATGTTTATATATTTTATTTTCTACAAATAGAATCAATTTATATATCGCCAAATATATAACTTTTTTTTCCATCGTATACACTCATTATTGGTTAAAATGAATTTCAAAGAACATGCTTTCGAAATGAGTTTTAATGGGAAAATTATAAAAAAATAGCCAAAATCACTACAATTCGGCATATTTTAGCATGAATAATATACGAAATATTGAGGTAAAATGGAAATGGGGTACAGTTTTTTAATCTTCACTTGGCTTCGAGAAAACAAACTGCCTTGCCCAATCCAGAAGTTACAGTTAGAGATCCAGTGGTTTTCCCCTGATAAATTTTTTCATACATTATAAAAAAATAATGGTCGTTTTTGTTGCATATTCTGAAATATAAAAAAAAATCAGATACAAAATATTTTGTTGCCTCGATAGAAGGGCTTCTACCAGCCTTTTACAAAATTAAATATTACTTCTTAATTATATTTAGTTTCATCTTAGGGGTTCAATTTGCTCGCGACTTCTTTTCGAACGTTTGCGACTTAACACTAAAGTTCGTGAACAGGTGTATTTTTGTGGGGGAACTATTATATTATTATGTGAATAATTAATACAAGAATGTGTAAAAGAAGTTTTATTGTAATTTTCACAAATTGGAACAATTCATTCAAACTTTTAAAAAACAGAAAATTGTTTTTTTAGTCTAAATTCAAACATTTCCGAAACAACAACAACAACAAAAATTAGTCATATGAGAGTTAAAAAAAAGTATATTGATCGCGATTTCCGAAAAATTAAAAGCCTATTAACCAATTTTTTCCATTTTGATTAACTTGGAACGGCAGAAGAAGAATTATCTAATTCAGATAATACTTTAAAAACAAGTTTATTTAATCGGGATTTCTCTATAATAGAATGCTGGACTTTTATTCTAATTTATTTCCGAAAGATACATGCCCTATCCAACAACAACAAAAAAAGAGTTATTTAATTGTGATGTATATTAGAATTTAGTTATACGCGAACATACTAAAAAAATAATAAATGTATGCAGGTTGAACTGATAACCTCCTTTTTGGCGCTGAAGTCGCGTAAAGTCGGTAAAAACACAAAATGTTTAATTTTTATAAATAAAAAATATAGATAGATAAGTTTATTGTAGTGGCCGTAGCCCATTTACAAAGGTTGGCAACATATTTTAACAAAAGCGGATACAAAATTTTATAACACATAATACAATATAATACATTTAAAAAAAAATTAAAACACAATTTGAGACAAGTATACAAAAAGAAAAAAAATTACATTATTAATTAGAATTAGAGTATTAATCTGTTATTCCTGCACAAGTTCACTGATCAAGTCCTCCCGGAATTTTAAAACAGAGATTGCGTAATTATAAAAGCAAAAATATTCTTGTTTGTAAAATTTTAGGACGGTTGAAATGTTACTGGATTCAATTGAGGATAAGTGTTTTCGTCTGAATGCATCATAAATTGGACAGACAAAAAATAGATGATCATAAATAAAAATTATGTTATGCATAAAATATTTTTTTTTTCAGTGTTCACTTTATCATCTTCCAAAGACAGTCGAAGCCCAACTAATATTTCGATATTTGGAAAGTAATAAATGATTGAATTGGTTTTATTTGGTTAATTAACGTCGCACTAGAGCTGCACAGTGGGCTATTGGCGACGGTTCAGGGTCTATCTCGAAGGAAAGACCCGGGAACACATACACATTCATACATGCACCTCGTTATTTTAGAACCATGGTCAGATGACGAGGAAACACTTGAACTGGCACCCAACGCCTTCAATAGACGTCAGGACTTTGGACCCCGATCACATTTATCGTGCACTAGTCCCGTATACACGCCGTTAATTTTTGCGGATGTTCTGGACGACTTTTCTAGTATTTTTGTAGCGAAGCTGGCAACCCTCCGATCACAAGATCACTACTTTTTTTGTCAAGTCCATCGCACGGGTTCGAACCGCCAATCCTCGAATTAGTAGCTGAACGCCTTTAACCGCTCGGCCACAGAGGCCTAATAAATGATTGGAAAAACAACAGGAGTATAGGAACGAAAACTTTGGTAATGTTGTTTTCCTGCAAGATTTTATGAATTCAATTTAATTTGATTGTCAGTTGAATGGTTCTAGGAAGAATGGTTCTGAATGCTGGACAATCCAAAAATCCATCACTCAGCTTCTTGGGAAAGGCCAACCCACACACAAAAAAAGCACTTTTCTAACGGATGACGGAAATTATTGTTTTCGGGAGTTTCCTTGAGTAATCCGAGTTTTTAAACTAGTTTGCGATTAAATCGACATTAAGCGCACGCAATTGTGGGGGATTGCGGTTTTCTTCGGAAACTTTATTTTTATTCTTTTTGTAATCTCTTATTTAAAAGCTTTACTTACAAACTTCAATGTAATCTTTGGATGTGATGAATGAAAACAAATTAAGTAGCCAAAAAAGCAAATATTACTACGATGGCTATTTGTAGTTTACCTTGAAAGAAAATTGTTTACGCTGTTTGCATGTTCATATACTCAGTCTCGGTAGCTGTTGTATATTTGCATAAATATTCGTGAGGGTTTCGCCAAAGGAATGGCAATGTTTAATCCATACATCCTGTGGAGATATTAATCACTTATTTTATAGATTTTATTTCATACCTTTCAAGCTTACTGATTAGCTGAAAGCAGAAAGGTGGGAAGGTTTAGACATTTGCTTATTTAAATGTGGTGAGTTGAAACACTGGAAAGTCCCAGCAATAGAATAAACATATTGTGAAAATAACGGACAGTATTTTATTCGGGAATTCCAGTGAATCGTCTTATCGTTCTCTGTGAGTGATTTGTTTTAAACTTCTGCAGAAATTTCATTTATTATTGAAATTAATTTATAAATGTTTCTTTAAATTTTAATGTAGTATGGGCTAGTGAATTTGCTATGAATTTGTAAAAGAATGTATTGCCAGAAGAACAGAATATTTTTTTATGCGTTAATAACGCATAATTCTTTTGAAAACTGAAAATAAAGTAATGTTCAATACACGCTTAAATCGTCTGTATCAATAGAATTACCTAAAATTCTTGCAAGCATAGACTTTTTTTAATCAAGCACTGTTATGGCATAAAATTTTCGGCAATTCAAGTCTGTGTACTAACCCCGATATGACGATTGGTCGACGATTGAATCATTTCATTACCTCGCAATACGAAGGTCATGGGGGGGGGGGGGGGGGGGTTGTAGACTTAAAGACTAACCTAGTCGACGCCTCACAACTTCCTCAACGCGATGGTAGGTCATTTATCCCCGAAGACTGATTCCCCCTTAAGTTATGGAGCTTTAAACAGTTTTTTTTTAGATTTATGACAAAAACCGCTATACCAGGACTGATTTTTAGAGACCATACAAAATTGGAGAATTAACAGAACTTAGTCATTATTTTCCTGTTCAGTTATGAAATATATCGAAAGAGCTCCTAAAAGTTGAGAGACGAAACACTTAAGATTTCTACGATTGGCTTTTCAAGGAAGATCATTCACATAAAAACATTTTTTGAGGCTGACGAAAACTGTGTTTACGGGCTTCCCTTGAATCATGGATTACATCAACAGTTAGCGATTAGCTTGACAATAAGTGCGCGTAATTGGCAATTGTGGTTTTCTTCGCAGATTTTTAAATTCTTTAATCTTTTAATGAATACCCTGAAATGCTATTGTTTCGTCCATAAATTTCGGACAAAGACAGATACGGAGAAAATTGAAACAGGATTTACCTTGATTGCAATTTGTATTTTACCTTGTAGACAAAATGGAATACCTGAGTTGCACCTTACAAGTCCGGTTGGCATAGTTTCTCTTGCAATTCTTTTGTATAATGATATATCGTATCCGCTCATTAATTTTGGTGACAGTAATTATTTTTGAAGTTGTTTTGCTCTATTCAACTTAGAATAGGTCACAACTGAAAACTTATATTATCAAAGCAGAAATTAAATATATTTCCTAATATATAGAAGCGATTTTGACGTCTCCAGTTTTTTCAAAAATACATATAAGGTTTTAAAATCATAAAAAAATATTTTAAGTTAAAATATTTTTCAAATATAAAGTGTCGGGGATTTTTTTTAAAAAAAACTATATATATTAAAATAATAAGAACTAAATACATTATTATAATTATATGCATTGAAAATATAAAGTAAACTCTTTTCCCGATAAACTACTTTACAATTTTGAAATTTTCCTAGCCGCTTAGAAATTAAAAATATATTGATTTAAACGAATTTATATGTTTTTTGAAACTCATAGTCTGTGTGTGAGTGTTTCTTGCATAAAAAAGTTTTATGTGTTGCACAAGTTCCATTTCTTTGTCTAACTGAATCGTTTATTTCAGAATACAGCTAAGTGTACTTTTCAAAATTTTCCGAAACAAAGCAAAACATGTTGTATTCGATATTAAAATACATTTTGGCATACAAATTTAGAATAATAGTTAACATAATTTCGAAGTGGATGTGGCCTAAAATTAAGTTATAATATTTAATCCTTAAAAAAATTTACAATTTTGAAATTAGCTTGTTTCTGCTATAAAATTCGTTTTTAACATAAAATGCATGTTTTTGAAGTTAATTTGACAGTTGACAGCTATTGACTTTAATTTTACAGTTTGAAAACCATTTTGATAGTTTAATACAATCTGAATTCATTATAATTTACTCTCATCGTGACACTACCAAATTCCCTCTTACGGTATAGTTAACTTTAATTTAATGACAAAACAAACACACTCTGCAAAGTAATTTAGAATGTTTTGTCTTCGAAATAAACGATCAGAAAGCACAAAAGAAAGTTTGACCTATAAGTATCATCAGCGCGGACGATCGGCCTACTACTATATGGTGGCTGTTCGCATAATTCACTTGAGCGCTTTCGTTTTCCACTGTTGGCCTGCTTCATCAAGCATTAAACGGAGAAATTGTTACTTTTCGGTGTGACTGATCTTTGCTTTGATCTTCAATCTGTGTAACATTAATGAAGTAGTTGAAGACTCTAAAAAATATAACAAGCGAAGTTAAAGGGATTTGCTCCAATATATTTTACGAGGCCTCCGTGGCCGAGCGGTTAAAGGCGTCAGCTGCGAATACGAAGATTCGTGGTTCGATGCCAGGCGATGGACTTGACAAAGAAAAGTAAAAAGTAGTGATCTTGTGATCGGAGTGTTGCCAGCTTCGCTACAAAATACTAGAAAAGTCGTCCAGAACATCCGAAAAAATTAACAGCGTGTATACGGGACTGGTGCACGATAAATCTGATTAGGGTCCAAAGTCCTGACGTCTATTGAAGGCGTTGGGTGCCAGTTCAGGTGTTCCTCGTCATCTGACCATGGTTCTTAAATAACGAGGCATCGTTCCCAGGTCTTTCCTTCGAGATAGACCCCGAACCGTCACCAATAGCCCACTGTGCAGCTCTAGTGCGACGTTAATTAACCAAACCAAACCAAAATATTTTACCCTTTGCGGTCGAGGGTTTATCTCACGGGGAAAACCGAGCCCCAGTTGCTCAGTTGGTAAGGCGTTCAGCTACTAATCAGAGGATTGGTGGTTCGAATCCGTGAAATGGACTTGACATAGAAAAGTAAAAAAGTAGTGATCTTGCGATCGGAGGGTTGCCAGCTTCGCTACAAAAATACTAGAAAGTCGTCCAGAATATCCAACAAATTATACTGGCGTGTATACGGGACTGGTGCACGATAAATCTGATCGGGGTCCAAAGTCCCGACGTCTATTGAAGGCGTTGGGTGCCAGCTCAGGTGTTTCCTCGTCATCTGACCATGGTTCTAAAATAACGAGGTGCATGTATGAATGTGTGTGTGAATGTGTATGTGTTCCCGGGTCTTTCCTTCGAGATTGACCCCGAACCGTCGCCAATAGCCCCCTGTGCAGCTCTAGTGCGACGTTAATTAACAAACCAAACCAAACCACGGGGAAAACCAGCAACGCGAGATGATTTTCCCTATATTTGGGGAATTTCTTACAGTTGTTCTTGGAGAGTCACTCTTGAGTTGACGCATCAAACCAAGTGGTGCTGAAAGTCACTTCTCACTGAAAGTAAAGATTTAGTTTTAACCCTTTGCACTCCGAGATCGCCTCTCACGCGCCAACATAACGACTTGTTCTTTTGGTTCCTTGTTCTTTAAAATAAACAAAAACGGCGTGATCTTGTGTTTAAAAAACATCGATTTTTTTCTTCAAATTGTTCTCTTGCAGATCCGAAACATATTACGATTTTCTCCCCTCTATGAGCATAAAAAAAATTGTGGGTAAAAGAACAGAAAGAGGAATAGCTGTTCCGTGGAAAGAACGCAATGTCAAAGTTGTTCGCGGAGTGCAAAGGGTTAAAAACGCGTTCTGGTTGTATTGTGTGAAAAGATTTCTTACGATGTTATGATAATAAACGCTAATGTGAAATAAATATATTTTGACGTGTGACGTCTTTAAAATCGATTACTGGTAGGAGAGAGGCTTGTGAAGCGAAATGGACCGTTACGGAAGACCGTAACGAAATCATGAAATATTAATTTACCTACAACTTTGTAACTAATAATTGTCCCTATTTCGCTATATCTAGATCCGCTTTTTATCCGAATCCACTGTTGAATGTGACGTTACATATCTCAATAAGCACAGCCTAGTTAATTTTTAATTTTACTAAAACAAATGGGTAATTTTGTCTCAAGTTTAGTATTAACAATTTTAGTTCGGTATTATTATTTTTTTATGCAAAAAATGCTTACGTATGTATTTTTTTCATTTGCTTTTAACCGCCCTCTCCTCCAAGCATTTTAAACATGAATTTCGCTCAAATCAATCTTAGAGACATCTAAATACACGCTTGCAACGTTAATTGTGAAAATATTTTTTATCTTGTCGTATTTTTGAATCTTATATATAAAGCTGAAATCTCCAAAATCTGTCCGGATGTTGGTTTGTTTGTTTGTCAGTACAGAATAGGCTCCGTAACTACACAACGCAGAGCTTTGAAATTCACAGAATAGTTAGTTCAAAAAATAAGAATTTTAACGTGACTATTTTTGAATTTCTACAATGTTCCATTCGAATGTTATGACATTTTTTAGCAAACGTCAGCAAAGTTTCACGAAGTGGCAACATTAAAATCAACGGAGAAAAGCGAAAATATAATATAAAATAATTATGAATCAATTAGAATGCCGATATTTACACGAAATACTCAAAAACTTCAAAACGTAGCTTTATAAAATTTATAGAGTATTTTACTTGAAAAATTAGACATTTTTTGTGATAATTTTTAAGTTTGTACGATGTTCCATTCGTATGTTATAAGTATTTTAATATATTCCATTGACTTAACATGGATGAAAATATCGTATGAAATTTAAAATAAAATTTTTCTTTATTGACACTACAAAAGTGACGTCATCGGTTTTGTTTGATTTAATAATTATTTAAAAACGTATGCACATTGGGCTTTTTTTTACAATACGGATTCACTCAAAAATTAAAACAACTAGAATTTTATATTAGAGAAATGCTTTAGAATTGTTTTAAAATGTTAAAATTGTATTATTTTTTTTTGTTTTGTTTGTATACAAGTTAATTGTAAATATATTTAATTATCTTCCATCAAACTTTTAGAATAATACTTCCAAAATGCGGATAATTTGTGTATGAACGTCCATTTTATTTATTTGAAAAATATTTTATGTAAGTATTTTTTTTAAATATACTAAGCTTGGTTTCATTGTGAATTTTCAACTCTATTAGACTTTTTAATGTTATTAAAGAATAAAATTTCACAGATACCAACTGATAATTTAGAAAATATTTTATTTAATGTGCCAATGAATATTTCCTTTTAAAACATTGAATGGCGATCATTAAATATTAAATGTAAAATTATTGAAAGTACATGGTGAGATTATAGTATGCTGCACCGTTTGCTAAACCATCGCCAAGTTATAACACTGTATTCTTTGGATGAAGTGCGTCTTGGCTGTAATTTGCTGTGGAAACTTACTAAATATTTGTGTATGACAGGTATTTTTCGATGCGAATTCTATAATAACAGTATCACAAAATTAAAATTTTAGGAAAAATTGTTTAACAAAATGAGTAAATACCGAATTTTTAATACATTGATCCGTAAATAAAAAAAATTAACTTAAAATTAAAATAGGTGGTTATTCTTCTGTAATAATATTAATCACGGGAATTCTTTAAAACATGGGCAGGGCGTAGTAAAAGAAAGTTGTGTAGTATTTCAAAACATACTATTTTTGGTTGAGCATTTATGCCGGGCTGTAAATTTTATTCTTACTTTGATAAAGAATTTGAGGCAATTTATTTGCAAAAAACGTTTAGGTTTATTCTGGCTGCAATTTACATTCTTATGTTCTGCATTATTGAAGACAAAAATGCAAACTATTAATTAAGTTGTTGGTCGAAGATATTGCAAAGATGTAGCCAAAATTATACATTGGAACGGGCATTTGGAAAGAGTCAAATCAAAATTGCAATACTGGGAACAGGGAAATTCGGAATGTTTTGAAAGTTAAATTATTTAAGTTCTTTATCAAATTTCTTAATTTGTTCTGCTTTAAAAAATTATGTTATCTGTTTCTGCTGCTTTTTTTCACTTCCATACAGCTTCAGAACATTTCAATATCGAAATTGATTTAAAAGTTTCATTAAAATTCACGCTTGAAGTTATTGATTTAAAACAGCAATTTAATGAAACCCTCCTTGATGAAATTATTTTTAAAAATAATATAAAAATGAATATCATAGCGCTTTGTTTATTATTTAATTTAATATTTGGTTCCTTTGATAAAAAAAATCATAGCTTTATGTAAATACTTATTCATATAAAATACCTGTTATAATGCACATTATCTTTAAATAATGATGACAAATGTAATTAAAATTTCAACGATTAAAGTAAACATTGTAAACTAAAATATAATTATAGTCATTTCCCAAATAAATTGCGGCATCCGTGTTAAAAAGAATCGGTTATGTACAGACCGCGCTGTATTGGGCCCCTACTCTGTACAAGGTTGAGAGGGGGAGATAATAAATGGCCTACAATGATTGAAACGGCCTTCCTTCCTTTACACGATGGTATGTCGTTTAGGCTAATTCCACGTTGAATTAATTATAGCGGTACACTTATTTTTACCTGGTACAAACGCAAAAAGGGGGATGGCTTAAAAATCGGCATGTACGAAACGTCTGACTTTCGTCTACACAATAGTATATTATTTATACCCATTTACTTATTCCACTTGGAGTTAAGGATTTTAAAAACGTCGTTTTTTATTATGGTATTTAATGTAACTATGTATACCCATACCGAAAAGAAATTCCTATTAATTTTTAAAAATATTTTTGTGCAGGAATGTTTAATTTTTAAAATTCCATATCTTATGAGAGATAAACTAAAAATTATTCGATTTTTATCGGTGTTTTAACAACCAAGTAGTATAGAGATATTTTTACTTTTTTTTAACTTCTAATTTATTAAACATAAAAATATTTTAAATTATAAACAAAAAGCTTTATCACTTTTTAAAGAGGAATTCTAAAATGGTATATGCGATTATCCCAGGCAGTAGAGGAAATGTATATGTTTTCAGCTATTTGTCGTTATTTTAGTTATCTCCGTGCGAAGAACGGGTACTTTTGCTAGTAATTCATAAAACTCTAAAATCTAGTTTTTCTTAAATGTATAAAATCTAAAGCCCTCTTCTGAAACGTATCAGTTTGCTGCTACATCACATATACACAACAGTAACTTTTCGAATTGTTTAATCGTATATTTTTGTATTTTCAAAACGCTTAGTCTAATGTTAACATAGTTTTCGGACAAAGACTGATGATATAGAGAAAATTAAAATTAGTGTTTTGTATTACAAATTAAATATTATTTCAAATATTGTGTACTTCTTATTTCCATATAGTATTTACTTCTTATTTCTCTAATGTGCATTTAATGTGCAGTCAGGAGCTAGAACCTAAACATTCGGTGGCCGTAGGCTTGAGGCAATTATGCTTAATAGAAAATTTAGCTATTTTCTGCATTAAGAAACTATTAAAAAATCTCACAAATTTTGCTGGGTCCCAAACAAAATTGTCTAGTATTAAGATAAACAGATATGTCTATCTTTAATTTATAAATCGATTAATTTTGCTTTTGACGTCGACGGCTTTCCGAAAATTACGACGAATCAAAGCATTGATCCTTAAATTTGAAAAATTATTTCCTTGATGTCTTCAAAACTCATTTTCCCCATTTTGATTTTCGACTTTAGGAAATTCCGTCTTCATTTGACCTTTAAATGGAATCCAAGGTCAGCACGTGCAACCGCATTTTGCCTAAAGGAATCAAATTTATTGGCTCCAAATAGCCAATAAACTTTAACAGCCGATGAAAAGAAAACACAAGCACTGCAAAAGAAGCCGCCAAATATGTAAATGAGAGTATTGATATTCGATCAAGGTGCGCATTATATGAACGATAAAACTGCCTTCCTCATTATTTACATCCTGATGACTTGTCCAGTACTGAAACCTCAAAGGGTCTAAAAAGAGTTTTTTAATTTTTTTTATTTACGGAAGACCAAAAACTGATGTTGCAAGCTGATTTAAAAGCTAATCGCGCTCGAGCAGCAATCGCTCTGCAAATTTTAATCAACTGAGCAACTAAAAAAATCCCACAGCAACTGATTCTGATTATTTAATTGCTCCAACTCCAGGGATGCCAGGGATTTCGAAATCGCCAAAGAGAAGGCGAAAAAACTCCAAACAGGTATTGTCACAGTCCCTAAAAAATTACCAAATTGTAGATTATTTGTCAAAGCTGTTAGCCCGGAATCGAGAGAAGGATATTTTATGTAAATAAAAGTTGCCCAGTGAGCAGGTACAATTTGAGTTTTTTATTTGCCTGCGATTAAATTGTTTAGTCGCATACACGATAGTTGTTAATGCGCGGCTATCCTTATGACTGGTACACATTGCCCAGTTTTTCACTTAGAAGCAGTTGTTGGAAGCAACTATCCGATTTCCGTATCCTTGGAAGTATAAAAGCCGTATAACACTTGTGGATAAAAAAAAATTGCCTGTTGTGTAAACATTCGGCATGTTCCTGCAGATAATTTCTCAGCTTTTAGAGTTAAACTCAGATTTTTCTTAAAATCAGAAACTAGAATTTTTCAGAAGTTTGTGAGATTTTACATTTATTTTAGTACTTGCCCAACAATTCACAACCGTTTTAGAATCGGACCTGTTCATCAAAGTTAACTTATAAAGCATTAAAGCTACCTGCTTTTAAAAATTTTATTCTCGAAACCATTATTTTAAAAACGCAGTACATTTCTACTGGAAAACATGTGTTTCACCGCTTATTTGTGGTAAAAATAATAACCTTTTTAAAAAAAAATTGACAACGGCACACTGGTGGAATACCACACAAACAAATGTTTGTATGTGTGGTGTTTCCCCCCGACGCACTGCTCTTTCAGAAAAGAACCAACACACAAAACCAATCCCTATTGATGAGAATCATAAATTGTGCTTTTCTGAGAATCAAACAATCACGATCCAATAATAATGATGATGATGGCAGCTGCAATTTTCGCATCAGCTGAAAGCAGCTTTAAAGTTGCTGACGTCACTCCCTTGCCCTTGAATTTCAAGACAATGCACTCGACAAGGGGCATCAATGCACTGATCTTTCAGAAAAGAACCATGACGCAGATTTAACAAAAAAAAGTATGCTACTACGGAACTATAGTGTAAGTATATAGTAATTTTTTTTTACCCTTTATTATTTGATATTCATTTCATAGCCACAATCTTCATCTTCAACTGTTCTAAGAAAACTACTGTGTTACTTCGGTAAAAATATGGGATTTACGTTTATTCCAATGGAAATGTGTTCGCAGGGATTTAACCCTCCAGGACTCGCGCCGTGAGCGAAATACTCACACCAAGAAGAAATAAAAAGTATATCTGGTATTCTACGTCACATAGGCGAAGGTGCTGCTCTCTCTTGTAATTTCTAATTGTAACCTTCTCTTGCCGCAATCAATTACATATTATAGTTATTGTTTAGTTTAAAATATTTCATTTACTAAAATTTTGTTGAGGGAAATAGGTGGTGTGAGAAAAATTCTCACGCGCGAGTTCTCAGGTCACTCATTTTGACGCGAGTTCTGGAGGGTTAACAACGAATTTCTGCTCGACCTCTGCTTTTTGCCATTTCAACTCTATAGATCTCGTTAGAGATTTTCTACGAATAAATCAATCATGTGGGCATAGTTCCCACTGTGCCATAAATCAAGTAAGCCGTAAACTTTTTGTTTTTTTAAGGAGGGGAGGGGGAAACTTTACAAATTGTGTTTGTGCGATATACCACCTTTCAAAACTCCTGGATTAATTAAGACTTCTAAACGGCTAGATTCGCACCTGAGGGTCATTCTTAAAGGGTAAGCAACGCTTCCAATTAAAACAAACTGATAAATTGTGTTTACTCATACATCCGGGAAATACAAGTTTACTGATCGTTTGTGTTGTGAAGCTTTCCCCAAATCTGTACTAAAAAAATGCATTTACACTCTGCATTTCACTACACCACTATAAAATTAAAGTCGACTAGAATTTTTTGTTTTTTGTTTTTGTTAATTAACGTCGCACTAGAGCTGCACAGTGGGCTATTGGGGGTCTATCTCGAAGGAAAGACCCGGGAACACATACACATTCACACACACATTCATACATGCACCTCGTTGTTTTACAACCATGGTCAGATAACGAGCAAACACCTGAACTGGCACCCAACGCCTGCAATAGACGTCAGGACTTTGGACCCCGATCAGATTTACCGTGCACCATTCCCGTATACACGCCTTTAATTTTTGCGGATGTTCTGGACGACTTTTCTAGTATTTTTGTAGCGAAGCTGGCAACCCTCCGATCACAAGATCACTACTTTTTTTTGTCAAGTCCATCGCACGGGTTTGGACCACCAATCCTCGGATTAGTAGCTGAACTCCTTAACCGCTCGGCCACGGAGGCCTCTAGAATTTTTGTAATAATTTTTTAGGGGGGGGGGGGGGACTTTCAAAAATTGGATTTATTTCCCCACTCTAAACAAAAAAGCACCGCAGCGGCTCAAGGGGGGACCACTCGCATTCGGCACCGCGACGAGTGCCGAGTGCTCAGGGCGGTCCTGCCTGGAGAGAATGGTTCGTTTACGCAGAACACGATCCACATTCTTTTATTATTAAACAAACAAACGCAGAACGAAACCCTCTTCAACTCAGGTGATTTCCAAACGAAGCTCTGTCGTTATTCCCCTGTGGCCAAAATAGAAGAAGTGCACGGTTAAAAAAAAAAAATTCCCATCGACCTAATCGCCACCTGAAGATGCCGCATAGAATCGCGAAGGATTTGACGGTTGCTTGACCTTGATGCAGCAGCAGCAGATCTTCCCAACGCCAAATTCTTTGTCTTCTTCTCAGGGCCTCCCCCCCCCCCTGCTGCAACCGCGTAACCTTCGAACTTCTTCACTTTCGATTGGGGGGATTTCCAGGTTGAACCGGGGGCACCAGCTAAATGCCAGGGACACCGGCAGACGTCAGAAGTTGTGAGATGGGGTCTTGCAGCAACTGTTCTCAATGGAGAGGCAAGTCACGGAATTCAGAATGGGATTCTGCTGCATTAAGCATTCCAGTCACAGGCGGAAGATTGAAAAAATGACGGGTGAAAGTTCAAACCGGCCTTTCGCTTTTGTGCCTCGTTTTCGATTGATTTATATTTTGGCGTTTTGTTGGAAACGGTTTGGAAATACACGCGGGTCATTTTTGATAGATTGATCATTACAGCCGTTTTGATTGTGTGTTCATCGCAATTGAAATTCGCATCGGAATTGTATTTCTTAGAGCCTATTTTAAGTAAAATTTACGACTGTCCGATTGGTTTGTTTTGGTTTTTGTTAATTAACGTCGCGCTAGAGCTGCACAGTGGGCTATTGGCGACGGTTCGGGGTCAATCTCGCAGGAAAGACCCGGGAACACATTCACATTCATACATGCACCTCGTTATTTTAGAACCATGGTCAGATGACGAGGAAGCACCTGAACTGGCACCCAACGCCTTCAATAGACGTCGGGACTTTGGACCCCGACCAGATTTATCGTGCACCAGTCCCTTATACACGTCAGTATAATTTGTTGGATATTCTGGACGACTTTCTAGTATTTTTGTAGCGAAGCTGGCAACCCTCCGATCGCAAGATCACTACTTTTTTACTTTTCTATATGTCAAGTCCATTTCACGGATTCGAATCACCAATCCTCTGATTAGTAGCTGAACGCCTTACTAACTGAGTAACTGGGGCTCGACTGTCCGATTGGAATTCCAAATATAAAAGTCACCAATCCGATCTGAATTCGAACAACTTCTCCCAATAATCCACTAAAAAGATAAAATGTCCTCCATATCGCGAAGCAGTATCAAACTTAGGGGGAATTTTTGTCAGAATTTTGGGGAATTTTTGTCAGAATTTTGGGGAATTATGTTTATAATTTAGTCCAATTTCTAATAAAATTGTAATATATGTTACCAAAAATAGAAACAATGAATGGCTTGTACTTAACAATATCTGATCTAGTAATTCGACTAAAATGTAGTGTAATTATATAAATTCATTTTTCATTGATTAAAATTAGCAAATTAGAAAACTTATACAACATAAAAAAAGAAAGAAATAATAAGTTGGTATTATCTAATGTGGGGTGTAGCAGGAAAAATTTCCAATTGCGGCCCATGGCAACCTTTTGTCTGCGCGATAAACAAATGTTTTCTTCTTTGAGAATATGGTAAACCCGGCTCCCTTCGACCGCAATTGAGCTATTGCCGAAAAAAAATCATCTTCTTTTCATTACAACTTACATAAAAAAAAATAAAAAAAAAGAAGTACGGGTTGTTTAAGAATTATCTTTACAACTTTGACATACAGCAACACATTTGGCAAGGGTCATCCATAATGTGGCCGACTTGGCCAGCTAGTTGTATAGGTAATTCTTAAACATCCTGTATATCTATGCTGTATTAAAAATATAAGTCAATTCCCTTCAATGGCTCAAAAATACGTGGCATCGTTCCCGGGTCTTTCCTTTGAGATAGGGGAGCACCAGTTGCTCAGTTGGTAAGGCGTTCAGCTGCTAATCAGAGGATTGGTGGTTCGAATCCGGGAAATGGACTTGACAAAGAAAAGTAAAAAAGTAGTGACCTTGCGATCGGAGGGTTGCCAGCTTCGCTACAAAAATACTAGAAAGTCGTCCAGAATATCCAACAAATTATACTGGCGTGTATACGGGACTGGTGCACGATAAATCTGATGGGGGTCCAAAGTGCTGACGTCTATTGAAGGCGTTGGGTGCCAGTTCAGATGCTTCCTCGTCATCTGACTATGGTTCTAAAATAACGAGGTGTATGTATGAATGTGTGTGTGAATGTGTTCCCGGGTCTTTCCTTCGAGATTGACCCCGAACCGTGGCCAATAGCCCACTGTGCAGCTCTAGTGCGACGTTAATTAACAAACCAACCAACCTTTGAGATAGGCCCCGAACCGTCGCTAATAGCCCACTGTGTAGCTCTAGTGCGACGTTATTTAAATAAACCAAACCCTTCAATGTTAAGAAAGATATCACAATTAAGGGGGTCCGATACCTTCGACATTTTTTTCTTTATTTTTATACTTGTACAATCCAATTTTTTTTCTCTTTCTAAATATGCATAAAAAAACATTTTAAGACGCTCAATTTTTTTTTTTAATTGCACAATTATTTTTAAATTAAAATTTTAGTAAATTTTTTAACAATTTTAAAATTCCTACTCCTTTTTTGTTTTTCAATATTTTGAAGCAATTTTTTTTATTTAAGATCTTGAATAATATGTAAATAGATGTATGCATTCAAATTTTGATTCAGATACATCACTTTAAAAAAAAAAATATTAGAAATTTTGGAAAAAAAATTGACGAAAAAAAATAAAATTCCATTTTAAGTGGCTTTAAAAAACAAATTATGGTAAAAAATAGGAAATCTGAATGCATACATCTATTTAAAATATATTTATCTTGCTATACACACAAAAATTATGATTTTAAGTATAATAGTAAAAAAGCCTTAGCATTTTTAGTGTTCATTAAATTTCAAAACCACGAACAGAGATATTTGCTTTTAAAGTTTACATATGATACAACTATGTTATAGGAACACATCATTAAAACATTCATAACTAAAAAAGTAATAGGAATTTTTTGAAGCAGTTTTTTGTGAGTTATTAAGATAAGTTTGAATATTATTTTTTAAATATAAAAAAAAAATGACTTTTTTTGCGAATTTTGGGTATCGGACCCCCTTAATTATGTAAACCTCTAAAAGCGACACATTCTTGTCCCGTTAATCGTTACTTCAACTTTCGAAATTTTGTGATGTACAAATTCGGTTTTAAGGAAACAAATATAAATTGCTCATTTCCCAACAACTAATAAAACTCTTTTAAAACTTAGTTCGCAAAATTTTTTTTTTGTTATCAAACCATCACCTCAATCAACAACAATGCGTCGGTTGCAATCATTAACTCTGAACAGGTTTTCGCACTCATTTGTAAAAAGTTATACGTGAAAACAACCCTTGCGTGAAAACAACAAATCCTAATTTCTCACGCACACATCGCAGTTTTCTAAAACGATCACGAAAGGGATCGCCGTGGCCTTTCGTGACACCTTAGATTATACAAACTACTAACACCCAGACCCGTGCCCACTGGTCCTTTTTAGGGGACAGAGTTAACGAACCCATGAGTGTTTTGATGGTATGGGCCGGGAAAAAATGCACACCAGAAGCTAGCCGGCCCCCCATCCCCCTTCCGGGCAGGGGAAGGCTCCAGACGACGGCCGCAACAACACGTTGGCTCAATTTAACAAAACAATAGAAAACAAAACATAAATATTGCATTAGTTACATTCGATTTTCCCTGTATATTTCTTTATGGTTTGTAGATTTTAGTAGATTGTACTTATTTTAAATCGATTCCATTTTAATTGTTATATATTACTATGCTTGTTAAACTTTTAATTATCTTTATTAGGCCTTTGCCTCACCACAGGACCGCATTTCCCACATACTAAGATCAATTCATCAATTCTAATAAATTAACAACTTGTTTGTTTAGATTTTATATGAAATATTTTAATTTTTTTGTGTAATGTTATTTGGAGTTGTTGCAGTACAAAACAATATCATTGTTTTATAATTTAAAAGGTTATTGTTTGTTATTTCTGCTATGAAAAAAAAATCCTTAAATTATATCCATTGTTTTACAAAGCAGCAGGGGGAACAACAGATCTAAACTATGAATATAAAAGTTGAAATAATATTGAGTTCGGCGGAAAAATCTAAGTCCAGCGACGCGGGGAGCACCGCTTCCCCGGAAAGTTCAAATTGCGGCTCATGGCAACCTTTTGTCTGGGCGATAAACAATAATTTTCTTCTTTGAGAATATGGTAAACCTGGCTCACTTTGGCCGCAATTGGGCTATTGCCCAGAACATATTTTAAGGAATTTTTACTGGTGGGGACAAAAATACTTTTTTTTTGTCAAAATTAAGATGCTGATGGATCCTGATAAGATAGTTAAACAGGGTGTGTTTGGGGGGAGGGGGAATTCGCTCCATGTAACTGTCTGACGGAGGTAGTTGACAATCCTTCCTCAAAGCATGCAGATTAGGGGAAGGGCCATTCTGGTGTCGAAATGCTGAAAAGCGAAACCTAAAACGATCTGTATAAACCATTAGCGGAGCTCCACTTGTCCGTCAACTAAACTAAACTAAATTAATTGACTTAATTTAACAAAAGTGATCGATGCTTTTTTTCCCTTTTAGAAAATATTTAGGACACGAATAAAAAAAAATGGACGTCAAATCCACGTGAGTAGTGGGACTTTTCTTAGGAATGGTGGGGAAAATGCCCCAGCAACTCTATGTTATATTATGCCCTGCTATTTTTATGTTAAAGTATGCCCTACCCCCCCCCCCCCCCACCGCATGTCTTTATTCGATTTCCGCCCCTTCCCAAAAAAATCCTCGTCGTGGTAAGATATGAATGAAGAGTTATCTTTAAAATCACCCGTGACCTTAGATTGTCGTGTGAGTAAGTGGCCATATCGAACCCAGCCCGATTAACTCCCCCCCCCCCCCCCCCCAGGTATTATTCCAGTCACTGAACTGTGTCGCCACTGAAGACACGAGAGAGATCGTCGCAAGAGATCACAAACAAACAAGTATAGCCGCAAGAGATCACAAACAAACAAGTATAGCCGCAAGAGATCGCGCACAAATAAGCGAAATCTGTGGTCAGGGTGAACCCGACCCATCTGCAGCCCTGAAGGCAGGACCTGAGAATCGTGGTTTTACCCAGAAAAAATCGGCATAAAACCACAAGTTTCCAAATCGACTTGTTTGTTGGATTCAGGCAATGTTTTGATTAAGACGCCATTTCCGTTTAATGAATTGAATAGTGTTATTTTGCGTTTTGACCTTTTGGAAATAATTTTCGGACAGCAATATATCAAGCTGGAAGGCTATAAAAATATTCTGGAGCGTTTTATTAAAGTTTTTTGGCTAAAAGTTTACTATCTCTCTAACTGAAGGCTCGTTTACACGTAAGAGTTTTTACCTATCAGGTAATTGTTGGAAGTTATTCTTTCCGTGAAAACAACTATTCGATTGATGATCCAATTGAAAATTCTTCATCACTCATGATTGATAACTGCTATATTTCAATAACAGTTTTTTTATGATATTTTTTACCATGAATGTTTCGGCAAAAATAGGTTAATCAGATTTCAAAAGAAATGAATTTTTTTTAAAACGGAGTTTCACGTCCTAGTGAAAGATGAAAGTTGTATGGTTGTTGTTTTCCATTTTGAAAATTTTTTGTTACCAATTATTGTTTTATAATTTGTAATGACACTAGCTTTAAATTACATCAAACACTAATTCAGTAAAGTTTGATTATGAAATATAAAAGATGTATTAACAAAATTTAATAAGAAAAATATTTTTATTTAACGATCTTAAGGGGATTACAGATGTTTAACACCAAATATTATATCCATGATACCCGATTAACAGTCTTCTTATTTTCTTCGTGTACCTTTTCTGAAAAAAGAACAATTATCAGCAACATTCCAAAACATTTTTCAATTGGTTATTTTCATAATATAATTTGAATTACAATTTGACCAAATTATTATAAAACACAGGCTTAAAAAAGCAAATCAATTTTAAAGAACTGTGAAAGAAAAATATTTGATTTAAAAGAACATAAATTGGAATAACCACAAACGAAAATCATGGAATATTTTGGAATTAAGTTCAACTTAATTCGATGAAATTTGGAATATTCCCATACATCGAATATACCTCGGTCGTATAATTTAATTGTAGTTGAAATGCCTTTTGGTAAAAAAAATCAATTTAAAAAATCATTAAACTTTATACTTTATCTCAGAAAAAATAAGGATTATACAAATATTAATCTTGACAACCAACAGGCTCGAGGTCCAACAAGATTGGTTCAGTATATCTTGACTATTTACCAATAAATATATAATTTCTTCTTAAAATTATTTACTTCTCTAGAATTAAGAATATTCACTGGAAAATTATTCCACTTATCGATTACACTATTATAAAAATAGCGCTTCTCCTTTCTCGATTAAAATGCTTATTATACTTTTCTTGAAATCCAAACTCTCGACATCCTCCTATTTAATAAATTTGAACAGTTGAATCAAATCCCCACTAACCATTTTCTCTTCCAAAGTATACGTATTCAAATTTATTAGTATATCTCCATGACTCGCATTTAAAATACCCTCAACTCTTTTAGCCCTGTGCTGAGCTTTCGCTAACAGATCAGTGTATTTTTTTTAAAGATATGTACCTCAGACCCCCGAAGACGGCGACTTTTGTTTCATTGCAGATTATGCCTTACAGCTTTGTTTTCGATCGATTCATATAATCTAAATTCACTCAAAAATTACAGCTACAAAAGCCCAAGTCCAATGCTTTTGCAATGAGAGTAGTATTCAGGGTTTTCCACTCTCCTGTAAAGTTGCCCAAATGTGACTTAGGATCGTCTGACTCTGAGATACAGAGATATGGTGACCTAAACTTTGCGGCATACTCTAGAAAAGGCTTCATCACCAAATGGCGAAATTATATCATTAAATTTGATGAAAATACTTTTTCCTCTGCCTTTGTATCGTGTGTGTGTAGGGGAGGGAAGAGGGAGGAATGTTGCCCTTGGCTGCAGTATACGCTTTCGCCCTCATATTCGAGGTCATTTATCCCCCAAGGGTCGATTAGAAGTTTTTTATACAAAATGTAAATTAAGGAAATATGGGACACAGTTTCTATTTTTCTTAATTTTGGAGATTTTATTAAAATTATTTCACATATGTGTGCAAACTATATTAAAATTATCACATGTTCAATCATTAAAAAAAATTATTACTTTAAAAAAAATTACATAAAAATGTGTTTTCTGAAGAAGAAAAAAATCTTATTTTTGATACAAAAAAAAAAATATTTTCTAAAAAACTATAATTTTGCATTTTTATATAAAAAAAAATGCGTTAAAATATGTTTATAAAGATTTTTGTTATTTGTAAAAGAATTTTTTAAAAAACAATTCTAAAAAAAAATTACTATTTCCACCCGTTAAACTATTTTTTAAAATAATACTAACATAAATATGATTAATATATTACTAATCTCTAAAGACAAAGTAATATGCTTGAAAATACAGTATGGCAAATTTTGGCTCAATTTCTTTAAATAGATCTAAACTTATCAATTCAACCTTGTCATTCCAAATCCAATTACATCAATTTAAACTTGGTCAAACGTGATAGCCCGCCCCCCCCCCCCTCCTTAAATAACTGAACCATAAAAATAAAACGATTTAAACTGCGTTTCCAATTTATTTTACATGTAGGAGAGTCTTTTCTTTTATTTGTGTTGTTTGACGTTATTTCGAATCACGTTGCTACTTTGATGGGAAATCCGTTAAGGAATATACCTTAAAAAAAATTGGGTATTCATCCAAATCTGGACTCGAACTCGTCCATTCCGAAATCCCACGGTCTATCGACTGAGAAGTTACATCTGCCCATTCTATCCATACGTCGTAAACATTTTTTGAAAAGATGTTTCTTTATGCAATATTTCTAAAATTGTTAAAACCATTAAAAAAAAAAACTAAACGGAATTTTACAAATATTAGCTTCAGGTGCACATCTAGAATAGCACATGAATAGTACTTATATTTTTTTATGTAAGTACTATTCATAAAAACGGTACTAAAAATATCAACCTCTTATACGCAGAGGAAAGTGATGTTTTGACAATCACAGACTTCCTTTTGTTGTAATAAATTCTACTAAAAAAAAAATATTAAAAACACGCATATATTTAAAAATATCATCCTTACCATCGTTTTGGAATTCTAGCCTCGTCTGTATCCTCCACCACCCCAACCTCCTCCACCTCGTCTGTATCCTCCACCTCCCCATCCTCCGCCACCTCGTCTGTATCCTCCACCTCCCCATCCTCCGCCACCTCGTCTGTATCCTCCTCCTCCTCCACCCCATCCTCTGATGCCTTCGCTGTCAATCATTTTCTTACCACCTTCACCTGCTCCGTGTACTTCTTCGTCGATGCCGTAGCAAGTGCCCACCAGCAGCAGCACAGCAACGCCTACCACCTGTTGGGAGAACAGAAAGTGTCAATTGCTAGACTGAATAACGTCGTACAAGACCTGCTCAACTGGCTATTGGCGACGGTGTGGAGGTCAATCCCGAAGGAAAGACTCGGAAACGCTACCTCGTAATTTTGGACCATGGTCAAAAGAAGATATCGGAAAGACCACTTGAGCTAATTTTTGCCCACCCCCAGGATTTGCTGCGCAAGGCCATTTCGTCTTCGTCACGAAAATGGGACACCTTTAACTTTCTTCGTCATCTTTTTTTTTAATTTTAAAGATCTTTATATATATTTCTCTTACGCGGTGATTGAAAAACGCTATTTTTCTGTATGCTGAGTGGCAACAGTTAGATTGTTTACAAAATTCTGTTTGGCTCGCATTTTTATTTTGCCATTATGTAAGCCATTTTGACGATTAATCCCTTCAATTCATTTGTAAATAATTATTTTGATGATGTCAGCTTAAATTAGGAAGAATATAAGAATTATTAAATTAAAAAATAGAAGTTTTGAAAAACGCTTTTCCAAACTTAAGGCGGAAAATTAACGTGGCGCCATCTGATGACAATTTTGAAAACTAGATTTCTATAAGCTTCGTTTTTATGACGTATTAACTCAGTAAATTACACACTTTTGGTAGGCAAGATTATGGTAAGCTTAACGTCAATTATGGCCAAAACAAACTACCAATAATGTTAGAAATTTAACTAAAACTCAGGAAAGGTGTGGAAAATAATAAATAATGGTAGACTTGCCAGTGGTACCATTGTTTTCATTTGTAGTTAAAATCAAACAAGTTTAAATGATTTTATATTGATTTACATGGTGAAAAAATTTATCGATGCCAAGATAAATGTTAATTTAAATTTACAATTTTTACTTTTAAAGTTTTTAGTAATATAATTCAAAAAGTATTGTTACTAGGACACATTGTTATTGTGTCCTACATTTTAGTGAGCGAAGCGAGAAGTGGTTTGCGAAGCAAACCTATGAGGATTGCGTAGCAATCCTCCGGGGGTTGGCGGAGCGTTAGCGGAGCAGGAAGCGGAGCCTCCTAGTATCATTTAATTTTTCTTTTCATATACGTGAGAAAACTGCATTAACATAATCACATGTCCAAACATTTAAAAAATGAATTTAAAAAACAAATAAAATTAACAAAAATGTGAACTATTTTATCAATACTTATATATAAGAATGGAGTGTCTATATGTGGAATTTCTTCACGAATTAGTATACACTGATTCAGAAAATCACATTAATTTTTTTTGTCTGTCTGTCTGTTTGTCCGGATGTAACTCAAAAACTACTGCACGGATTTTTATGAAACTTGCACCATTTGAACAATATTTTCTTAGTTTAAAATCTGCACTTTGTTTCTTGTGGATATCTGCAACCATTCAAAAGTTATAGAACTTTTTCCATTTTCTCTAACATTACTCCTATGTGAAATTTACCTTTCGATCTTCCCTTCATAACATTATTGTAAAAAATCACATTGGCGACCAAAAATATTTTTCGACAATACTGGGACAAGCGATTCATTTTGATTGGCTGATGAGTAAATGTCGCCAAATGAATTAAAAATGTCGCCGAATGCTGCCAAATGAATTAAAAATGTCACCAAATGAGCAAAAATAGAGATTCTATATTTAAAAATATCATCACAATGGCGAAATTAGTGTCCAAATAACAAAATTTACATAGTTAACAAAAACCTCGCCAACCGAAACTGTGACCAAAAATGAAAAATGTGAACTGTGTGTATTTCAAATACCATTTTTGACTTAAATGCTTTGTTTTTGAACTGCCATTATATGTATATAAAATGTATGAGTTGTTAGATTGCTATTGTTGATAGAAGAAGTCATTCATTGTTGCAATTAAAAAATTATAGGGGGAAAGTGGGTTCAACTATATAATTTTTCGCGCATTCATTTGACGTCAATAATCTGGAAACACTGAAAGTTGGGAATTTCAACTTCAAACAACGACGAGTTTGGAAAATTTATGCGTGAAGAAAATTAATAGTATTAACAAATGAAAGTTATGGAAGATTAAAAAATTGCTCAACTTGTAAGATTACATTTAAATTACACCTCAGAACGGACACTGCATTGGAATATGGGTGCAACAAATCAATGCTTGTGAGATAACTGTTTAATATTACCTAAAATATATATATATAAAAAAAGATGAAAAATGTCGAAAAGTTGGAACTGGGAATTTTCAGCACTGTGGAGTAGGGAATTTCGAATCGTTAAGTTAGGAAACTTCTTGTTTCAGCGCCCCAAAATATTTTTTTGTGTAACGGCACTGGATGTGTTACATTTTATGAAGGCTGTTAATGTTAAATTAATATATGTTTTACTTTAAAAAAAATGTTTCCTCCAAACCGCTAACACATTTTACATTTTAGATTATTCAAAATAATATTAGTTTTCATTGCTATCCTACAAAATCCTACAGTATCAGGCAGTGTATATAAACTCAACTCTTTTTACATGCTTTTTTATCTATAATATTGAGATTTTATTTTTAAAGTTAAAATAAATAATATTTTTAAATCAGCGCGATTCTCAAATTCAAGACAATGAAGCTGGTCATTTAAAATAGTGATTGTAAATAAATTCCAGTCATTTAAATAACACTTGAATGCCTTTCATTTAAATACACTCAATTTAAATACTTTTAATTCCATTATAAAGTTTCATTATAAATTCAGTCGCACTGTAAATAATTTATTCGACATAACCTTATAATTGCAAATTAAATATTTAAATTTGATTTCATGGATATATGTGTCACGTTAAAGCTTTTTAAATGTAAGTTATTTATACTTTTATCCTTTGAAATTAATACAAAAAAAACTATTTATTTAAAAATAATTAAATGAAAGGATTTTTGGAAAACAAATTATTTTTATTTAAAACATTTTAATTTTTTTCATTAAAAAACGAAACCGATAAAGTGAATATTCTTATACAGAAATATAACTGAGAAGAAAATCTCCAATTTAATTTTTCCATTCAATCTCATACTTTGATGTAAAGAAGTTTTAAGATACAAAAGTACATTAAGTCACAAAATACAAAAGTATATTAAGTCACAAAATACAAAATAAGAGAACTCACCAAAAATCTCATTTTGCCCAGCTGTCCAAATAAGAATAAACACCTGACGCCAAATCGGTCTCGTTATATATAGGGGCCCGAGACAACAACAAAAAAATATGAAAAGGGGGTGGGGCAGAGCCGGGGTTACGAACCATTCCCCCTTATTACTCCCAACCAAGGTCACAGACGATATTCTGAAACCCCTCCCTAAACGGTAAATCCCATGATGCAACAAACGTCCATTAGATTTAAATGTAAAAAAAACTATTGTCATGTACGTTTGATGTCTTCTTCTAATGCCAGGCCATATTTAATAAACTGGTTCCGAAAGCGATTACTACGCCGTGAAGAAAATGTTTACGGCTATCCCACCCTTTAAAGTTTATTACAACCCCCCCCCCCCCCCCATCTCACACGGATAGTGCGTGACCTTGAATGATAGAGACGCTCGAACGCAGCGAAGTTGGCGAGTGGCTACTGGCCAATTGAAGCAAAGATTAGTTTTTTTTTAAATTGAGATCCGGTATGGCGAGCTACTATAGGAAACCCGGTGTTGCGTATTTGTGTATTCTACAGGCCAATCTTAATAACTTTAAAACTATAAGACATATCTGAATCACGGAGTAAAGAAAAAGGTGGAGATGATGTGGTGAGACTTCGTGAGACGTAAGCTAGAAACCCCAAAGTAGGAAAACACAAACCTGGTTTGCAGTACATTTTCTACGAGGGATGCATTATTTTCAAATTAAGAAAACGCATGCTAAAACTTAAAAAAATACTATTTGTGCAGTTGTGGGATGCAGTACAAGTTCCAAATCGATAAAGGATGCTATTATTTCCATTTCATAGGTAAATTAAATTATAAAATAAATTATCGCCAAGTACTGGTACAAAGTAGTGCTTTGGAATAGCGCCAAATACTTCGCCAGTTCCTACTTTTTAAGCGATTGCTTACTTCGCATTGCAAATCGGTGTTTGACTTGATCGCACCTCCACCTTCTCCTTTACTCCATGTATCTGAATAAGCAATACACGCTTATAAAAAGACAGAACGGGAGAATGTTGGCACAGCATAAACTTTGAGGGTATAATATTACACGCTCCCCCCAAAAAATAATAAAAATGAAAATCCACTGCTTTTCTGCCAGGCAAAATTACTATATCTCATATTCGCAAATGAGTGAAACAAAGTGGTAGGTATTGTTTGAAAGAACTTGACGAGTTCGATTAAATAAAACACTAATAGTGGCAGTGCTACAAATGGGTATTCAAAAATAAGTAAAACGTACTAATTTTTGAATACATTCGATGCTTATCATGGCTCTGAATACATATGTTTCAATTTTGAAAAAAAGAATGTACTAAAAAATGAGTACAATTGGTAAAAATGAATAAAAAGACCAAATGCTAGTCTACATAGTCTACCTTCAAAAATAACTTTCAATACATAAAACTACCAGGGCGACTTAAAGAAGTTTTAAACGGATGTCAAATTAAAAAGGTGTGTCATTGGAATGGGAAGAAAGATAATTGAATTATCCATTGAAGCAATGGACATCAAATAAGGTGGAAACCCATCTTCTGAACAAATATTTTTAGTATGTCAGGTCGTTGTTAAGATGGCTTGAACAGAAGCCGATAATAGCAATATTAAATCATGCTGCTCATTTTTGCTAAAGTACGATTATTTAAATTTAAATACATCATCGCTCATTTACGATGCATTTTTACTCATATAAAAACGAGTACCTTCATGTACTCAATTTTAAGCACTTTTTTTTTTACAGTGTGGAAGTAGGAAAATAACTTTTCTTGTATTCTACGGAGCAAGAAGACCAATCAGAATCTGTGTCGTCATCAATTAGAAGAATTACTTGCACCCTTTTTTCGATTTATTTAATTAAAAACGAATACAATCAATACATTAACACCTGTCTTAGCCATTGGCATCTTGCACTCCATAAGTAAGAGAATGCTTAATAAAGAGATCAATCCCATTATATTCCTGCTGTTAGAGAGAAATGAAATTAAATTTGGCCTGAAAAGATGTTAGTATATTTTTTGACAATATACACTGTATATTGCTGACAATCTTTCGGAACCTGGTCGTTGCCGTACAAGATACAAAAGATATCCACTCCTAAGTAACACCTGTTAGATTAAGTAGTTCTAAGGTAAGGATACCATTTATAGTCTTTTGCTAATATATAGAAGGATAAATTTGATTATGTTGTATCCATCGTATAATTTTTATAAAAATTCTCAAGAAAAAGAAGTTTGTAAAAAGGAATTTTTATGATGAGAAATACAATAAAACCTTATTCAGATTTCAAAAACAGAAGGCGTCAATTCACATTACTCTAATATTTATGCCAAAATTTCTCAATTCAATACGTCAGATGTGAAGGAAATAAATAGAAATATGCGTGATTGGAACAATATAACTTTTAAAATTTAATTTAATTACAATATTTTTTTCAATGGTTGATTTGAAAAAATACCATAATATATACCGCATTCATATAAAATACCATATAAATACTACATCCATCCTTTTAACCAAACAGTAATTACGTTAAATGTGTAAAAATTTGACAGCTTTTAACAAATAAAAAAAAGTAAATATTTGTGCAAATTTTCTTCATTTTAACGTGAAATTTACTGTACTTCATTTGAAATTTTCTTTAACGAAGAAATATGGCGCAGTCCAGGTTAATCAATTTCTTTCGTATCTAAAAATAGGCGAATTTATGTTTTAATATTTAAATTAATTTGTTTAATAGAGTATATTTTAGGAAAGAAAAAAATTCTGGATGATTTAATTCAAGTTCAACAGTTGAGTTATTTGAGTATATAAAATAACTTGTGATAGTTTGATGCATGAAAACTACTATAAACGAACTAGAAAAGTCAAATTCTTTACCAATATTCATAGGTTTTGTATAAAAAAGACACCTTTCAGTACATTCCAATAAAAAAATTAGTACAAATTCGACATTATTATTTTTTCGATGATTTGCAAAGTGGGAAAAATGAGTAATCAAATTATTAACCCTTTCCAAACCAGATATTTTTTTTCAAATTATAAAAAGCAAATGTGATTCTGCGTAACACAATTCCAGAGAGAAAATCAAGCTAGTGTGAAAAAAACCAGTTAAAAATATTTCATATAACAACTAACAATGTCGTGACGTACGGCATCTACGTCATCGGTATTTCAACATTAATATAGCTTGACATACGGCAGGTACGTCCGTGGTGCTGAAGAGGTTTTAATGCTAAAGGAATAAGGAATTCGAATAAAATTAACAATCTTCTGAAAAAGTGCAATGTTCTATTAAAATATTAATTTCGATCAGGCACTTAGGTATGAGGGTGGTTCAGGGGCTTCAAACTCCTCCCATTAAAAGTCAAGAAGGAAACAATTATGACTCGAATTACTGTAAAAATTTCAATTTCTCGTATAATATTTTTTGTTGAGTAACATGAGGAAAACCCTGGTATTTTCCGGAGTCTTTCCTCGGAAAGTAGTTTCAAAGGGTGTCAAAAACATGTTTTGATGTCATTTTTATCTCACACTAAGCCTAACATCACGTCATCGTGTTTCATTATTTAGTATTTGGATTTCGGCTACAGAGTGAAAATATGATCAAACTGTGCGGTATAAACAAGATGCTCCAAACATATATTATTCTAAACAAGGGTTCTCAAAATTTAAATTTTTTCGCTAATTTATTTCCTATTTAGAAGTGATATTTACTAATTTTAAAAATAGGTAATGGCTGATATTGGTAACGATTCCGTGAAAACTAAATGATGTTGCTGTTCGATATTTATATGCCAATGTATTTCTGTGTACTTAAATAAAAATTAATAAGTTTTTTAAAAACTGGTGGTTAGAGGAAGTTTTGAATTTTTTTGTGAGTATGGGGGGTTGAACCCCTCCCATGAAATATCTATACCTACGTGCCTGATTTCGATACTTATAAATGACAAGAATTAACTACAATATATTTAACACTGTTTATATAAAAAAAATAATGAAATTACATATATTAAAAAAATATCAACAAAAAGAACACATTTGGAAAAAATAAACATCAATTTCTGGAACCGTTAGAACATTAAACAGAAAGTTTTAAATGAATTCAAAAATCGCCTGTGGAACAAATAAATTTAAAATAACGTCAATGCAGCATATATTCCTAAATCAATATAAATCACAAATTATACTAGCAGGTGTTCTTTTTCGAAGAAAATAAATAACCAAAGGTCAATTTTTTAAAATGGCGGATTACAGCTTGCTTTTATGAAGACTGTTACAAAAACAGTCCATTAATCATCCTATGTATTGAGCTTTTATGAGTTGATGATTGTTATTTATTCTATTAATATTGAAGTAATTTATTTGACTTAATAGCTTGTCCAAATATATGCTTTTTTACACGAAAAATTCCCTGGTTATTCATTTTACAGCATCTATGAATCGAAGTAGGTTACCCTAAGAAATATTTATTAAAAAATATTTTAAAAAATCTTAGAATCAAATGAAATATTCGTTTATGTTTCTAATGAATAAAGAACGTTTTGATAAAACAGTTGTGATTTTGAAGTATTTTCCAGAGAGGAATTTGACTTTGAAGTAAAAAAAAATCTTATTTTTTTAACCTCTTCTTCCATTTTACTCATTTTAATCTTTTTGATATCGAGACGCTTCTCCAAACGTTTTTGTAAAACCGTCTGCAAACAAAGGGGTGAAAGTTATGACTTTTCCGTGGAGTGCATACAGAATTTGTAATGTGTATATTATATTATGATTGATATAAGGTGACAGTTTGTGTGCATGGAATTAATATATATATTTTTTAATTTCTCTTCCACATATTTTCTAACGGAAAAGCCAGTTTTGCTTTTTGGTTTGTAAAATGTAATATTTGAAGATTGTTTTCTTTTATGTACAATTCCCCGACCGTTGCAGTTGTTGTTTTGCGGTCTATAAATTGAAATGGTGATCATTAATAGGTATTTAAAATAACAGTTTGCAAATATCCCATAAAATTACAAAGTTTTTGTGTTTTTTACGGATATTGGGAAAATTTCCAACTGCAGCGAATTTGCCGATTCAAAATGTTTTTATGACTTATTCTAACAAACAGTCAAGGCTGAATTGGGCAGTCGTAAATTTAAATTGCACAGTCGTGAAACACAAGTTAATATGTTAATAAAAAAAAATAAAAAAAACTGAATTAATTTTTGGGGAAAACCCCCAAAGATAAGACTTATCCCTCCTTTGGGACATTAATTTCAAATACATGTGGTAAAACTCAAAAACGTATTAAAAAATTCAAATACTTTTTGAAAAATAAAATTGTGTCCTAACATTTTTTTTTTATTGTTTAGTTCAAAATTTTGTAAAATGCAGATTTTTTCAATGAGGAAAATCATTGGGGATGTAGCGCAGTACTTTTGTAGCAGGTTACCCAGAATCAAATTAAGAACGTTGTGCGTGCTAGACCGATACTTTAACCGTTCGGCTAAAGTATTTACACGAGAGTAAGAGAGTATAGCGGTTTTTTTTTTTTTAAATAATACCACAGTTGTTCTCCCTCTCTGTGAGTAGGACAGAGGAACTAATGAAGAGCTTCCTTGAAGCGTAACACGTGTGTGAAGATAAGAAAGTAGCTGAGAATATTGCGGTGGTAGAAGCTGTGTCCAGGCCGGGTCACCAATGTAGCACAGTGCTTTTGGCAGTCACATGAAATCGAACGCGGGACGTTGTGCGTGCTATGTCGATACTTTAACTGTCGAGATAAAGTAATTAATCGAGCCCAAGAGTAAGTATCAGGTACCTGAATAAACTACCACTGGGGATCTCGACTACCTGTTGACAATGACCCAGCCTATATGGGTCTAATGAAACTAGTGGGAAAATTATTAGTTTCAAGTGTTACAAGTACTGTTGTTGTTGTGTTACAATATTTTTAATACGGGCAAGTTGTCAAAAAATGTAATTAAAATAAATTTTAATCAAAAGATTACCAGTTCCAGTGAATTCGTTTAAACACGGCAAAATTTAAATAATATTTTTATTATAGACGTCTAAAAAATGTCGTTTCTTTCCCCCACCTTCAAGGAAATAGAAGTCTAAAAATTCTACAGTGGTATTGGGTTTATTATTATTTTTTATAGCACAGATAAGTTCTTTTGGGTAAATCTTATTTGATAATTCTTTAACGTCTAAGTTAGAAAAATGAAGGTCAAAGTTTACTACCGTTGACGAAATATTAGGAAATAGAAACCAGAAGAACACGGTGTGTTAATTCCATTCACACCTTAACACATTCAACATATTAACAGTGAATGTGTATAATTAAACACTAGCGGCATCTATCGCACCAGACGAAGACTAGAATTCTTCACCAAATTTTTTTTTTAAAGTATAAAATAAAAATAAAAAAATATAAATGATAAAAATATTTTTTATTGATGCATGGCCGGTGAAAGATACTTTTTACAGGTACGGGGTAAAAGGGAGGGGGGGGGGTGAGAATTTCAAATCTTACTACCTACATACAGATTTATTCCCAACAGTTCTAATAAAAATAACGTTTTACAGATTTAAGGAGACGCGGTACCATCTAAATTTTTTTTTAATGAAAATTTTTATGTATATTATTTAAGTCTATGTAAGAAAACAATATTTAACACAAAAATTCCATAACTGTGTGTATGGTTTTCGAAATTTAAACTTCTTCAATTTTTAGAACGCTAAGGCTTTTTTAAATTCTTTATTTTTTTTACCATATTTTTTCACATATCCTTTGAACTATAATCTTTATATATATTTCTCTTACGCGGTGATTGAAAAACGCTGTTTTTCTGTATGCTGAGTGGCAACAGTTAGTTTGTTTACGAAATTCTGTTGTGCCCGTATTTTTATTTTGTCATTATGTAAGCCGTTTTGACGATTAGCTCCTTCAATTCATTAGTAAATAATTATTTTGTTGATGTCAGCTTAAATTAGGAATAATATAAACCCTATTACATTAAAAATAGAAGTTTTCAAAAACTCTTTTTTGAAATTTACGTGAGCGGAACATTTACGTGGCGCTATCTGTTGGCAATTTTGAAAACTAGATTTTTATGACATTCATTTTTATGACGTATTAACTTAGTTACGTGCACACTTCTGGTAGGCAAGTGTATGGTAAGCTTAACGTCAATTATGCCAAAACAAACTACCAATAATGTTAAAAGTTAAACTAAAACGCAGGAAAGGTGTGAATATAACGTGGAAAATAATAAATAATGGTAGAAATAATATAATAAATAATGGCTTGCCAGTGGTTCCATTGTTTTCATTTGTAGTTTAAAAGAAATTAAATTAAGTGATTTTATATTGATTTACATGGCGAAAAAATGTATTGATGCCAAGATTAATTATAATTTAAATTTATTTTCAACGTTTAAAGTTTTTGGTAATATAATTAAAAAAAGTATTGTTACTAGGACACATTGTTATTGTGTCCTACCTTTTAGCGAGCGGAGCGAGAAGTGGTTTGCGGAGCAAACCTATGAGGATTGCGTAGCAATCCTCCGGGGGTTGGCGGAGCGTTAGCGGAGCAGGGGGCGGAGCCTCCTAGTACATAAGAATTTCCATTAAAATTTTGCATACTACATGTATTTAATTTCTATATTAAATATTTATTCATAACTAGCAATATGGCCCGGCGTTGCTCGTTGTCACTTTGCGCAGTAAGAGTTGCGCGATTTTTTTTTATAGCGTAGCTATCGCATATTATTCTCTGTTAGCATAGCTATTTTTTCAACTTTGGTTTTTCGGACAACAATTCTTGCGTTTGTGGCCGCTCGAAAGACATGAACCAGTATGTCTGCGACTGCCCATTGGCCAGTTTGTTAAGAAATGTTTGAGGAATAAGGTGAATATATATTTTTTTCAATACGATTAGTATTTTAGACGTTATTTAATGTTAAAGTCATAATTTCATAAAATTTCGAAACAAATTTATATATTTTTGAATACTTGTCTTCCAATTTTCAACAAAAAAATAAATAAATAAAATTCAGGATATAGTTTGAACTATTGGCTACAAGTGATCCAGACCGTTTTTGAAAATTCTATTTAGTTTGAAGTTATAAATTTTAAAATAACTCACGAAATGTCTAAAATAATCGCCAATTTTACACGTTTTTTGAAAAGTTACAAATTAAAACTGCTATAAGTAGTTCAAAAGTATACTGTTTTCCCCTTAAAAAAATATATTCATGTTCGAAAAATTCTTCTTTCTCGGATGGTATCAGGATTGAAATTCTATCTTGAAAATTAAATTGGATGTAACTGTTTATGTGAAGTACTATAAACATTTTTTGAATGGTGATTGAATAAGAGACATGAAGTGATGGCAACCCAGTTTCCCATATTTTAATAAATATCTTATCGGCGACTTATTTTTAGCGCCAATTCTCTTACGTATTTAGTACTTTTAAATAAAAGTTGGCGATTAAAGTAAAAGTTGGCTCATTTATGCTTGCCCATTTATGCTGTTGCTTGTTTATACATGTTTCGCTTTTCAGTGAGCAGAAATAATTGAGCTGTGACCAGGCTCGTCTCACCGCGGTGGGGATCAATTTTCATTCGATAAACTGTTTGTTTTATTAGATTTGTGATTCTACGTCAAGTTCAGGACCATAGAGTAGAGATAAGGGCTGGTTCACTCTCTTTGATCTATCGCAATGCCGACGGCCGCGAATGAGAGGGGAGAAAAAACAGTTTGTGACGTATCTGTTGTGACATTACTTATGCGTCGCACACAGAGAAGAGTGACAAGTACATAATTTACCCAAAGAGTATAAATATAATAGAGAGCGCTCTCCATGTCAGGCTCTGGCAAGACCGCGTTCTCGACACACATAAGAACCGATGCCCGTCACGTGGTTTTAGCGCTGCCACACCCTACATGCAGAAGTTCCGAAATTGGCGCAGTTTCTTCTTTTCGGCGATAGAGTGTTCCGTCGGTATTGAACTTCTAAACATAAGTTATGTAGGTATTTACTTATTTTCAAACAATGTGCATTAAATATTTTCCTTGCATTAACGAAACGAAAATATCCTTTTGTTTGTGTTCAATGCTCTAAGAAACGAATCTCTTTACATTTCTAAGGTTTTATTGTTCATATTTTCTTATTGAAATATACAAAATAACAATTAAAAGAACTACGCTTATTGTGCATCTACATAAAAACAGACAAATATACAAGTAAAATACATAATTATATTTAAATTATAAATAACAAAAAAAAACATGTTAAATTGCAACTATTTATTGAAGAATTTAAGGTAAGAAATGTAATCCCACCTCCCCCGCACACACAAAATTTTTTTTAAAAAAATCTACGTTTTTTTTATTGTACAATTAGGATTAAATTGTTTTTTGTCCGAAAATAAGTAGTATCGATTCGTAGTATTCTATATAAAGTCGTCCTTCCAAAAGACGCTTTTCAATAGCGCATTTTGCCTGATCATAGTGCTCATAACCCGGGTTAACGTTGCACTATTTAAATACAATCTTCTACTTAATATATATAAGTTTTATATTTGACTAAATATCGTATTATCATCAGTATTACGTAAGTATGTAAAGTTTCAAGGCTATACGTCATTTAAAGAGGAAGCATTCGAATTTATAATTGACTTTTCAATAACTATATGTAATTAAGGTTAATTGAATACATTTGAATTATAAATTTAATGTAGTAAATTTTATACTGATAACATTGCAGAAACTAATTTGAAAATATATGTACATATTTATATGACATCCCTAATTAGAAAATAACAAAGACAAACGCAACATTCGAAAATGGAAAAAATAACTATTTAATTCTAATTAAAATAAATAACAAAATATAAATGAAAGCTATTACAGAATTTTATTGTACAACTGCTATATGCTATTTTTAGTAAATTCCGAAATGGCCTCTTTAATTTATATGTTAAATTCCTTTAAAGTATCATTCTTCAAGAAGTGATATTTAAATAGAAAATTAAACACAAAACCATATTACAATACTTTTGATTTCATTTAGTTTTGAAAGTCGCCAAAGCATGCCAAGGCACGCCAAGTAACACCGGCGCTCCATAACTAGTTCAGAAAGTATTAGAAACCTTAAAAAAACAAAATTTAATATTTACGAAACATCGAATTTGCTACCCAAGGGAAATACGAGACTGTAGTCTAATTTCCTATAAATATTTACTCAATTGAAACAGATTATATTCATAAAAATTAAGAAAAGAATTCGTAAACCTCATGTTAAACAAAGTAATTTTGATTATTTTACATGATTTTAAAATTTGGTTTGAAATAAAATTTTCAGGAAAACTTACCAGTGGAAGGTAATGGACCTCCTTTGCGAAATTTTTCTTTGCATCCTTAAGCGGCACAGCTATGAACCATTTTCTGTTGTGTTTTGTTTCGGATCGCCGTGAATCGTCGCTGTTCCTATTGGAACTCTATTGGGAGGAAAAAACTTTTTCGCGTGGGCGAGGAAATCTGTCCTCCGATCACGTGATTCGATGATGGACATGCGTAAATCGGCATTTTTCTTCCTCTATTTCTATCATTACTCTATGAATTTACCAAGCAAATTAGCATTTAAATGAAATAATATGAATTTTCGTTCATGTTTGTTTTTAAGTTTATATGAGCAGAAGTATTTTTTTTAATAATTTCATTTTCAACGTCTTAACTTTTTTAAATAATTTAGTCTTGTTATTATTTTATTCGCGCTTTTGAAGAAAAATGTTACAGTTGTTTTCGATTTTGACGTGAACATTGCTGTCACGTCCCATATATAACGTTAACTTGTATACCGTTCTTGAGATATTGTGTACAAAGTATACACACACCCGACAAATTTTAAAACCATTATCTTGTTTATGCTGTTTTCATTACACTAAGTTAACTTACTTTAACACTGTATTTTCGTTTTAAGATTTAGATATATTTTTCAATGTAAAGAGCAGTATCGTTTTTTCACTATTTAATTTCCAGTTTATACTTTTTTTTGTTTACTTGCATAGACGAATGGTACAAGTATGGGAGGGGGAATAAGTTATTTTTTTGTTTTGTTTTTCAAAAATTTAAAACTCGTTAATTTACTAGAAATTTTGAAAATCAACTGAAATAAGAAAAAAATATTGAATATTCACAGTGACGGCGGTTAGTGGGGCGGTTGTCCCTGCACTTTTTAATATTGCACTTTTAAAGATAAAATATAACCCAAATAACCTCTCCTCCCATTACTACAGACGATGGACGCAAACCCATTCCTTTCCTCTTAAATTTGTATTACGAGGGGTGGGGGGGAATCATCCGCAACTGCAGTATACGATTCCGACCCCATAACTCTCTGTGGGATCATTCTATGAGGATAAATAGCATGCCCTCATACATCATGTTGAGGAAGGGGAGCCGCATCGACCAGGACTATTATTCATCCAATCCGCCCTCTCGCCTTTAAACCGCGTAGGGAAATTGCCACCCTCATAACTCCACGGGATTAATGGCGGATCAGGCTATAAGTTTAAATAGCCTACCATCGTGTAGAGGATAGTAGGACGTATTGACTAGGCAGATTGTTAACTCTCCTATTTGACATTTGCGCCGTCTGAAGGGGGATGTTGCCTTTGGCTGCAGTATGCACTCATAACTCACGAAGCATCATTCTTTGTGGATAAAAGACCTACCACCTTCTAGAGGAATGTGGGCCGCGTCAACCAGGTTAACCATTCATCTTCGGTCCTGCAATGATTCAATAACAAGGGATTTTCCGAGAATTTGAAGATAAGATAGGAAAATGTATTAAATGAGTTGAGTTTTTAAAACTGTGATATAAATTGGAAAAAGTGGCGGGCCGAAGGCCTCATACTTTTTCATCGTATTAGCTAGTGTGTATTTGGGGGGGGGGAGTTGCTAGTCGACGAAAGCTATCTCACATGTAAAATTTATTCAGCCCTCGCCTCGGGTTGGCCTTCTATAGCATTAGCACTTGCACCTGCACGAACCAACCCGCCTAATCTAATATAAGAATCACTACGCAAACAAGCACCTTTTTTCCCATTTTAAAATATGTCGTATTTTTAGTGATTAATTGCATATTTTTTATGATATATTTATTTCGAAAATGTTTGATTTCTGTCGAGAGTAAAACGCGAGTAATTATCAGCCTTTCTCTATTTTCTTGGCGCGGTGCCAGAGGAACTTGTCACTTCAGTGACGTCACTGGAAGATTCCCTTTCATGAGCAGTTTTCGCTCTCCGTGAAGCAGCCCTTATCTCACTATTCTATGGTCCTGCGTCAAGTTAGTGATAAATTTTTATCATGCCCACGACTAAACAGAAAACCAACGAACAAAAACAAAAGAGTCAAAGCTTCTACATCGAAAGTTAATTTGTGTTTGTGCGTTGAAAATACAGATTTAGAAAGCACCATGTTATTGTATACTTTAGAAGCAAGTGAAGCAATTACAGTTGAAAGAAGAAGAAAAAAAAAGAAAGACGAACAAACTCACGCCAAGACTAGCGATTGTATTTTAAACAACAGACAGCAGTTTATAACATCATGCCTAGACTTAATAGAAAAGAAAAACTTTTAAATAATTTTGTGCAAAACAACCAAAATTTCACATATTTTGTGAAACATTTAAGATTTCATGTTCTGAGTGAAATACAACAACATTTAATTTCTCTAAACAATGATTTTAAGTTGAATCTTTTATAAAGCTTTTCCAGTAGTGATTTATTACATAACTAAAATATTGTTGTTGTTATGACCCATTTTTATTGTCTACAGTGTATGAAGCCAGTATTGGTTTGCGAAGCAAACCAAGCAGGATTGCGTAGCAATTCTCCGGGGGTTGGCGGAGCCCCCTAGTAATATAAAAATTCCTAAAAATTAATGTTTAAAAAAGACTTTGTTAATATTGGCCTTGTAAATATAATGTCGATAAAATAATGTATTCTGCAAAAATAATATTAAAATACTTGGCGATATTAATGTCAATTGTTTTTGAAAACTTATATTATTTTAAGAGTCGCATATTTTTTTGTATAAAAATTAACCCTTCAGTGACAATAAACACATGTAGTAAATCATTAGTTTTAAAATTGGCGATGCAATAATATATCAAAAAAAATATTGAATATTGAAAATATAAAAAATATTTTTTTTTGTGTGCCAATTGGCAACAGGAGTCTATATATCGGTATTTGATCATAATTTCTGAAGAAAAATAATTTAAGAATTATTTTTATTTATAACTGTTCACCCTGCAATTTCATATAATTATAAAATATAATTTTAAATATGCCTGTTTCAATATTTACTGACAATATTTATTTTAAAAAATTCATTTTCAAATATTAATTTTTGAATTTCAATAAAATGTTTTTAAAGTGAAACTTCTAAAATAAGCTACATGGAGGTATAAATATTGAAATCCTAAGTTAAACTTTTAGGGTGGCTCATTCCAACCCTATATCAATGTTCCCCTCCGTAAGAAATATCACTATAAATGTAATAACGTTGGATAGAAAATTATGCACCGACGTGTTTAAGATCTTGAAACAAAGTTAAGCATGTTCAGGACATGAACACACATGGCGTCAGACGAAACATCTGGTTTTTCTTCCTTCTTCGGTTGGCGAGTTTTTTTGTTAACGACCGATTCCAAAAATTGAGCTGCTTAATAAATGTATTTTTCAAAGAAAATCGCAGTAGTATATGGCTGCCAGTATTGTCAAAAAATATATTTTGTCGCCAAGGTGGTATTAACAATAACGTTATGAAGGGAAGTTCTACAATGTAAATTTTCAATAGGAATAATGTATGGGAAAGTGGAAAAAGTTCTATAACTTTTGAATGATTGTAGATATCCACATGAAACAAAGTGCAGATGTCAACTTAGAAGATTATTGATAAAATGACGCAAGTTTTATAAAAATCCGTTCAGTAGTTTTTGAGGTAAATTTACACAAACAAACAGACAAAAGTAATTTAATGTGAATTTCTGAATCAGTGTATCCCAGTTCATGTAAAAAACTCAAAATGAGTGGTTTTGTTCGATTCCACAAACAAACACTCCATTCTTATATAATGTATTGATAACACAACACTTTTTATTAAAACTAATTTTTTTTTTACTTTAGTAATTAGAAAAAACTACTACGCCAGATAGCTAATTCGTAGACCAATTTATATTATAGACATATTTTACAATTTGCTTATAAATTGTACATTTCTACATTAATAATAAAAGAAAGCCTTAGCGTTTATATCAAGGAAAATCAAACACCGAGCTAAAAACGATTTAAAGCTCTCGTTCCTTGAAACCCATACCAATCAACTCCAACATAAAATTTCAAATAACTTATTTGAAATCATACAGTTCTAGAGTTTTGCAAGCATATTTAGATAATTCCAAACTATTGTTGGAAAATAAAATAAAAATCGAGAATTTTACAATTGTTTTGGTATTGGTGTCTCCTTAACATATTTTCATGAATTTCAGGCCATAAAAACATTAATTTTAAGAATTGTTTTAAGTATAGTGTTTTTAGTGTGCTATTAAAAGAAAACTACGATATGTTTTTGTGAAATGCTGTTATTTCATTTCAAAGTAATTTTCTTTAATTCTAATTATTTTAATTATAAATCAAATTGCATGCCCTACTTATTCGATCAAATGATCTTCAAACTTATCTTGAAACTAAATTTTAAGAAAAATAATTTTATAGACTATACAAATCTTCTAATCTAAAATATTTTTATGAAATTTGTTTTATTTATACTGTACATCTCCGACATTCTGAATATATGTTCTTTCACATAAAACTATTTTTGTTAGATAAAAAATCCCTCTAAATATATTTCCGTACATGATCTGAAAAATTATCTTCTAACATTACAATTTTTTTAGTAAGTTCTACTAATACGTATCATGATACAGTTTATTTGATTATTCGAAATCATTTCCAATTCAATCGCTTTTACGACCTAATCCTTTTGTTCCATTGTTTCAAAGATGAAGTTTTTAGATTAGATGTCAATCCCAAATATTGAAAAATGACATTTGCTTCAAATTATGCAAAACAAAACAATAAATAACTATAAAAGACGCAAACAAAATTTATAAACAAAAAAGATTTATTTAACGATCTTAAGGTGATAACAGATCTTTAACAACAAATATTCAAAGATGTTTTTTTGAATGTAGATTTTTAACGGATGCTCTTCTTATTTTCCTCTTGTATCATGTCTGAAAAAAGAACAACTGTTAGCATCTTTTAGAAACATGTACAAAATAGGTATTTTTTAAATTTAATATAATTTACAATATCATCAAATTATTTCATACCAAAAACAGAGCAATCGATTTAAGAGAAAAACTATACTGTGTCATGAAATAATTTTATTTGAAGTAATATATTTAGAATAAAAATGAAAGTGATGGCATATTTTGGAATGAAGTGGAACACTTTTAAATGTAATAATTTCATTGAATATATTTCAGTTATATTATTTATTTAGTTCGTTCTTTAGTATTTATTTCATAGTTTTTATTTGGGTAAAAACTCTTTAAATTCTATAATATAATATTATTTTTTAATTAAACAAAATTAATATTTATCTCGAAAAAAATACGAACTAGTTTCCAAAATTGGAGATACAGTTAAATATGAAATTGTTATGTTGTTTTCACTGAATAAATGTTGGAATAGTTTTTTTTAATTAATAATTTAATATTTTTATATTAATGTAAATATTTTTTTAGTCACATATCGTAAAGCAATATATTTAAAAATGAATTGTTAAATATAAAAAAATTATAAATTTAAAATTTAAGTTTATTGCTAGAGATTTCTATAATAGCAATGCCAGTGTGTTTTGCCTATTTTGAATATCACTATACAGTTAATTTATCAATTTGAATAACTAAATTGTTTCCGTATGTATTATTATTTCGCTTTACATGACACTTTACTATAAACAAAAAAGACCTTGCAGCTCGCAATTGAATGAATTAGAATAAAAGTAATTTCTCCTGAACAGAGTTGAGTTTTTTTAGAAAAATTGAAAAAATTATATTATAAATAGTTAATATTAGTTTAAATCCAAATTATAAGTCCTATTGCAGCTAAATACACTTCAATCACAAAAAGTTTCTGAAATGATATAACTACATTAGTCTTAGTTTCTAAAATAAGCCATAGTTTGTAAAACAAACCTTAGTCTTTAAGATAAGCTTTGTATATAACCTTAGTCTAATATTTTACCCTTTCTTAACTGAAAAACAAGCTAATTTCCTAATATTAGGAATGCATTATTGAACCAAGTTTCTTTATATCGAGTACGCAAAAGGAAATCCGTTGTAATTATTATTTTTTTAACAATAAACGTTTGTCTCCAAACACTATTGAGCCCCCACAACAAGTGTTAAGGCTTTTCATCCGAAAAAATAACAACTAACAAGCTGTACATGGATCCTTTCAATGTCGATCACACATAACAAGCTGTGCTTCGCAACATAACAAAGAGCATGTTTCCGATGAACTTCCTGCCTGTTATTGTGCCAACTCTCTCAAAAACAAGGGAGGATGAAGCCTATTTGTGATGCAAGACGCGTGATGGCCAGGTGGGCATAGAAGATCTTAAAAGTGATATCTGCTTAATTAAGCAGACATCTCGTGAAAGTGGGCCAAGGTTCTGAATATTCTTAGTAGAATATAATAATTGGGTGTTTGGAAAACAAATCTGGATTTTTTTTTTATGGGATTGAAACCTGGACATTGAAGCAGTTCGTGCATTTGTGTGATTGTTTTATCTGATCTTGCATAAAGTATCTACATTATAGGAAATTTTGTAGCTAAATCATGAATGTTTTCTTCCTTGAACTGTCATTCGAAAAGCACGATTCTGAGATTATATCTAAAACAAGTTTGCGGTTATAAAACCCATTTTACACGGGCGTTACTAACGCGCGTTAGCTTTTGCAGATGTCTCTGTGATTGGGGAATACAGATCGCGGGGTTTTTATTCAACAATCGCAGAATCATCGGAAAGGGCTATATTTAATTATTATTGAGCTATAAAAAACATTTTATATATTTTTTAACAAGATTAAATTTTCAAATCGTTACAGATTGAATCCTTTGAATTAACTATATCCGTATTTGAAATATTAGTTACAAATCTAAATTGACTGTAAACCCATAATACTAGGGAACATTGCCTCAAAAAATTGGAATAGCGGTAAGATGAAGAGGGCGATACCTGAATTGGTACCAGACTCCTGAATTGGCATTGGTGTCGACCATTACGAGAATTTAACGTGCACAACCTTCTCTTCAAATGAATATTCGGTTAGACAAACCAGAGCCCGTTGTCATATTCAAAACCCTATTACATACCATATTTTTACATCAGAGTCACTAAGGGCTTCAGTTTTAAATTAGGTAGTCCAACTATTACTACCGAAGATATGAAGTATATTCCTATATAGATTTCTGTACATAGGTATATTGGTATCTGAAGAGATTTCACAATTTTCAAAAAAAAATAATGCTTAATTTGTCATTAAGAAACAGTTTTGAGATTAGAAGAAACAGGTTTGAAATTAAAAAATATTTTTAATAAACAAAAAACATTATCAAAATGTCGGATTTCACAGTTTATATCAGTTCAAGCGTTTGTGAAAGACACACGCCAAATATTGATTTTTTTCAACAAATTAAAGGGAACATGGAAAACTTTCTTCTCGATGTATTCTCGACTATATCGTGAAGTTCGATGCTCACTAATAAAACTCATTCTTACAACATATAATTTTAATAAGCCTTAACATTTCTCCAGTGAAATTTTTGCAATCACCACTGCATTTTACACTTATCAATTTCAACACCAAAAATATTAAAACCAAATATTCATAAGAAATTTCTTCCTTACCACTGGTTTTGGATTTCTAGCTCTCAGTCGTCTCCGAATTTAACCGTGCTTTCCATATCCTCCTCCACCTCCTCCTCGCTTATATCCTCCACCTCCGTATCCGCCTCCTCCATGACCACCTCCGTATCCGCCACCTCCATGACCGCCACCGTATCCCCCTCGTTTGTATCCACCACCGTGTCCTCCTCCGTATCCGCCACGTCCTCCTCCTCCATGACCGCCTCCGTATCCTCCTCTTCCACCTCCTCCGTGTCCGCCTCCGTATCCTCCTCTGCCACCTCCTCCGTGTCCGCCTCTGTAGCCTCCGATTCCAATCAGTTTACCGCCTCCTCCACCTCCATGTCCACCGCCTCCGTAGCCGATGCCGTGGCAAGTGGCTACCAACAACAGCACAGCAACGCAAATCGCCTGTTCGAGAAAAGATATTATAGTGTCAGTATTTTTTTTTACTTGTATATTTCTATAAGGTTAGTGGAAAGTAAAAACGTCGGGTTTTAATGATATAACGTACAACATAGCGTAGTGCTTGAGGATTCATCTCTACGATGGTATAGACAATAAAGGATTTTCCTTCCTTCTGGCAAGGACGGCCAACACTACACCGAAAAAAAAATTAGTTATCCCCCCCCCCCCCCCCCCATTCCATCTGTAGAATGGATGGAAAAATGTTTAGAAATTCCTTCTGTAAAATTTTTTAAGAGAATTTAAACATTCGGAAGTTTGCTACTTAACAAAAGTAAATTGAGCTTGCAAAACAAACTTTGTGTGCGTCAGCACCGGTGCTTTCGACAACTTCGCCTTTTAATTCACGGTTATAATCTCAAAATCACTGCAAAAAGGACGTCTTTCTGGAAGGATACAGTGATTGGTGGGAGGCCATGTACAAAAGTGCTTCCGGAAGATCCTTCTGCTAGGACTTTGGCCTCTATGTTCTATCATTAAAATAATGGATCGTATGGACCGTACACAATACCTCAAAAACGGATAATGCTCTGATAACCACACTTGATATACAAACTAATATTGTGATAAATAAGAGTACAAATTTGAAGTTACTAAATATTCGATTTCTTAGGAATCAATAAAAATCAACTATAATAATAAGATTCCAAAATTGAAAAGGTAAGGTTTTTATATACTCTTACGATTAGTATAAACTAAATCCGTGTAAAAATTCCCAAAGAGTCTAAAAATTTAGGAATGGGATTTTATTCCTCTTTAAACTTTTCGAATTTATACTGAATTTGCGACCTTCTCCAAAAAGCATGCAGTAAAATATATTAATACCGAATTGAAGTAAAATCGATCCAGTTGTTTTTGAGAAAACTGCACACAGTTGAATTGGAAGGTTATTTTCACCAAATTCGAAGGCTTAGCGACAAGTGAATTTTGGTTCACATCACAGAATTAGAGTTCGAGTTCAAATGCATCCAAAAATAACCACTTTCAAAATTTCTCTGGTGGGAAAAAAAGTATTTATAACTTTTTTTCAGTGATACCACTCGAAATATTTTATTGGGAAAAATTAATGTGGTTTGGGACAAGAACGACCAATTTCATAATCGACAGTTTTGAGAAAAATGGCTTAAAAATTCGAAGCTCATACTTGTTGCAATGCAACGGATTTGTTTGATTTGAAGGGTCAGAAAAGAGCCTGACGACATTGATTTCTATTTCATTTGGTTTGGTAGTTTAAAAATTGATATAGTCAAAATAACGTTTTAAAAAGAATATGTAATTGACGTTGGTGCTCTTGTTTCAAGTAAACACAAATCATTCCAGCAATAGAAAAAACACGAATGTCAAAATTTGCAATTAGTTTGTCATTGATTAGAAATAAAGTTGGAACACATTATCTTCAAGGAGTACACAAAATGGGAGGAATAAACGCAATATAAAATATGCAACATCGGAATGGAGAATTCAACTACAAGACGGCATTAATCAATGACATTATCTGTAGTTTTATTTTTATATATAATAAATACTACACAAAACAATGACCTAACATGTGACATTTTAACCCTCTTGGAGCATCAATATATTATAAACCCTCTAAATTAATAAAGAAATTCCTAAAAATATCAAAATTTTAAAGTGTTTTTTAATATTGCTAATACGCGGACACAGAAATACTGTCGATATATATCAGGGGGCTGGTTAACAGTTCTCTTTGAAAAACAAAAATAACTTATTTGACTTTTTTTTATAATTATAAAACATAGAATAAAATTTATTTTTTTATTGATAGTGATATAAAATATTAATAATTTAATAGCTGATAATTACAAAAACTTTTAAATATTATGAGCATTTTCTAATTTTTTGAATTATATGAAAGTGATATATATATATTATTAATTTTTCATGTAAAAAAAATAACCAAAATAAAGGTTTCGAGCACAAAGAAATGCATATTTTTTTTAGTTTTGAAACTGAACAAATTTGATGGCATCTTATAAACGAATTATTTTTAACACTTATACTATTTTCAGAAGAAAAAAAAAAGAAATCATATAAAGTAACAATTTAATTTTTTTTAAATGTTATTTTAGATAAACTTTTTGCAAATTTGAAAAATGCTAATAAAAAAAAATGGTATTTAAAATTAACAAAAATATTATTTCAACTGCAAATTACAACTACTTTTAATTCTTATTTCGACTTACAGATAGTATCAAACACTTTTAATTGCCAAGAGTATTGCATATGTCTTTTGAAAACTTAATCCATTGAGATTAGAGATCTTATTGAATGCGGATTTGTTCAAGCTACATTTTTTTCAAATATATACACTGACACCAGTCCAAATCTATATAATGCAAAAAAATATGTATATGATTTTAATTGTTTGAAATTGGGCTATTTACGAGGACCAAAAAAATTCATCAAATTATGTCTAATAAAAACTTAAGATTAATGTTGCAAAAATGGCTATTCAATTCCGTAAATGTTTCTAAAATTATGAACCTAACATTAAATAGAAAATAAAGTACTTCCATTTTAAAATGTTTTAGATTTGTGCCAAAGGCAACTGCACAATCGAATGAAGTACTTCCAAACTAAAATAATTCTACACCAAGAATTTTCTTTAATTAAATGGTCTGAAATTGCATTGTATTTGAAAGTGAAAGCTTTAGATTCTTTCAGATTGAAATATCCAGAAAATTTACAAAATCCAAAAGTAAAATATTAAAAATTTAAATCGTCTAAAAATGTACTAAAAATGTAAAATGTTTACGTTGTAAAATGTACAAGAATATAACAAATTTCGCCTTTCAAAGCATGCAACGTTTTGATTTTTTAAATATATATAATGAAAAAAAAAATCAAAGTTAATATTTTCAAATCCGGAAAATTTCAAATCGAGTTGTCCCGAAAATTTCCGAAATCCAAGCGAGATATTTAAAAATTAAATCGTCTGAAAATGTGATATAAACTACAAGAAAATAAAAAAATCTCGTGTTTCAAAGCAAGCAACGTTTAGAGTTTTTCGATATATATCCGGAAAATTTCAAATCGAGTTGTCCCGAAAATTTCCGAAATCCAAGCGAGATATTTAAAAATTAAATCGTCTGAAAATGTGATATAAACTACAAGAAAATAAAAAAATCTCGTGTTTCAAAGCAAGCAACGTTTAGAGTTTTTCGATATATAAAAAAAAATCAAATTTAATATTTTCAATTAAGAAAAAAAAATACATAAGAACACAAAAAGTTCTGAAATACTAATACAAAATAAGAGAACTCACCAAGAATCTCATTTTGCCCAGATGTCCGAATAGGAATAATCACCTGATGCTTCTCTCCGAAAATCGTCCACTTTATATAGGGGCCCGAGACAACGAAAATACATCAAAAAAGGGGGAGGGATGAAATCCCCTTTCCCCCTTTTTAATCACAACCGAGGCCAATGCCACAGCCGATAGTATCTGCCCCCTCCTCCCCCTTACGGCAATACCCATGATGCAACTGACGTCCAACAGAATCACACAAAAAAAAATAGTATTTACTTTTGTTGTCTTCTCCTAAAACTAGTCGGGCGATCTTTTCAAAAACTGGTTTCTGTAGAAATCGTTTCTTCGAGGTGAAGAAAACTTTTAAGACGATGGAACACTTTAAAGTTTGAGAACATCCCCCCACCCCCTCCCTTCCCCATTTCCCACTCTCACGCGTAGTTTGTGTCCTTGGATGAATCAGGCGTTCGAATTCGAATGGACGCAACAAAGATATAATGAATGGCTGATTCAAATGAAGAGTTTTTTTGTTTTTTTTAAATGATTTTGTGATGTTGTTGTTCTTATTTATTGTTTTTGACTGAAGGTTGTCACTATCTTGTAATGGATGGCTACTTATTTTATTAGCAAAATTAATATGTGCAATTATTATTCGCATCCGTTTGTGGTTTAGTGTTTTCATGCTGATCCAAGTCCATTGTGTAGTTGCAACAAAGCGGTTGGGTTTTCGATTTTGACGATGCGACCTCGGCGCGTGGTGGCTGTGACCTATGGGTTTTTGTGGCGATGTCTTTACGGACTGTCGCTAAAACAAAGGTCATGCATTTTATGAATATTTTATTCGGTGTTTTAACATTCTCAATTCATGTAAACATAAAGATACACATAGAATCCTTTGTATCAATACATTGGCGCTACAAGGTTTCATGCGATGAGTAAAAAACCATTTTAAGTTTGTCAATGCTTCTTTGTTTGTTTAATTATCTAATCCGTCTTTGCATTCGAAGAACAAGTTTGATATTTATGATTTTTTGGTACAGATGTAGTATAGGACATTTGGCGCGTGAGGTTTTTTTTGGCGCGTTTTATTGAGGCGATAAATTTATAGTATGGCAATCCCACCTGGGATTGTTGGTATTTCTTTTGGCGACTTTCAATCTGGCAACCCTATGACGTCATAGCGCTGTTTAACGGCAATTTTTCTTCGCCAAAAAAAAAAAAAACCGCGCCAAATGTCCTATACTACATCTGTTCCGATTTTTTTTTTTGGAACATTAAAACCGATTTTGTTTATTTCCTCAAAGTTTTCGGTGCGCCTTAAAAATGTAGGACCCAGAAAATATATAATTATGAGGAGCGCAAAAACCTTGAACATTTAATAATACTTCTTAAATTCGACGGCATATGTAGGAGTCAGTACTACGGGGATATTAGATTTCGCCGTGGTCGAAAAAGAAAAGATGTTCGACCACGTTTACCAACGAAAACTACACGAAAAACTATATTAGTTAGGGTTGGGTAGGCAGGCACGTATGTACAGATTTTGATTCTTCATGGGGGGGGGGGGGGGGGGGGGGGCGTCATAAAACGATGCTAAACGTACTTAAGAAGGTGTGTACAAAATTTCAAAACAGTAAAAGAAGCATAACACATATAGTTTTAGATGTTTATATACCATTTATCATCTCTCTACATACTTTTCGCCTGCAACAATCGTCATTTACTCAAAATATTTTATTTTAATTTTGGTCACGTTTAAAATGCTAAGGCTTTGTTAATAATTAACTTAAAACTAAACTGTTAATTGTTTTTGAAGTTCTAATATTTATTTTATAAACGTATGTATAGCTTTTTTAAATTAAGTTATAAATTATTTTTTTACAAATTATTAAACTTAAAAAATTGAATATTTTTAGGGTTTTGAACTTAAAATAAGTTTTTGAAGACAATTAAAACAAAAATCTGCTAAAGTCTATACATACGTTTATAGTATGTACTTTGACTTTATTTAATCAATTAAAAAAATTAAAAAACATTAAAAATTAAAAGAGGAGTAGTGTTTTTAAAAAAAGTCTTTTTAAGCTTAAAAAATTCAAAAAATAACAAAAATATTTTTTTTAAATATATTTTTGTTGTTGATTATTGTTTAGAAAAGATGTTCTAATAATTGGTAAGTCTGAATTCATTAATAAACAAATTATGATTTGGGGCTCGGGTCTCCCTTAAAAGGGAGGGATCCTCCTTATAGAGACCCCCCCCCCCCCTCCACCTCCAATTTAAAAAATACTTCCCCCCCCCCTCATTTAATTCATTTTACATACAAAACAATTTAGAGAATGTTAATTAAATTTTGAGAATATCTGTTTAGAGTAATGTATGCTCTCTACAGCATGTTTCTCCCAATTATCTGGAAACCCTAAACGTTGGGAATGACACTTTTTAAAAATTCCTGAGGTGGAGAAATTTATGCCTGAAGAAAATTAATATTTTTTTTCAAATAAAAGTGTAAACGCCACGGTTATAGAGGGAACATTAGAAATTGTCCAGCTTTTCCCATCTTGTAAGATTAAATTTAAATTCGTGAGTTCGATTTTGGAGTTCACTGAACACCACAATATAAAAACGTACGTCAGAGCATACTACTGTTTATTTTAAGCCTTTTATCTAATATATAATAAAGATTAAAAATGTCGAAAAGTCGGAAGAAAGTTGCGAAAGTTCTTGTTTAGCCCACCCCCCTTCCAATTGTATTTGTATGACAGCCCCTGCACGTACATCCTCAGAAATGAGTAAAATAGTCCGTTTCTATGGCAGCCGCCGGCCAACAATATTCTGGCGGTAGGCCTGGCAGTGGAACAGTAGAATGTTACAGATAAATTTATTTCGAGTGTTTGCAACAGTATTGTGACTCTCTTCAAGCTGAACTCATTCATTTCCCCCATTTCACATTTTTTGTAAATGTAGTGTTTTATTATTTTCTATATTGATTTTCGATTTTATTCTGTTGTTGAATGTAAAAGTTAAGTAAATTTTTATTTTATAATTATACGACCCCGTTTGGCCCTCCTTTCCTTTTGTCGTCAAAAACCAAATACTAGATGATGAAACACGATGACGTCATGCTAGGCTTACTTTGGGATAAAAATGACTTCAAAAGATCTTTTCAAGCCTCTCAAAACACAACTAGGTATTTCAAGGGGAACCCCCGCCTTATGCAAAAAGTTCAAATGTTCTCATTTTTTTCATATATTTTTATTATTTTTACTGTAATTGTATTTTTAATATTTGTTATTGTGTTTTCTTATCATAGCCATTATATTGAAATGAACAATGTGAGTGATTTGCACATCCAGACCTAGGCACACTTTGCCCCGACGGGAAGGAGCTCAGGCAACCAAGCCCATGCGCGTTTAATAGCCCGGGGTCAGGAAGAGGGGGAGCCGGAAAATTTGGCAAAAGTAAATTTGTCGACGGTAAATTTGGCGGAATCTTTCGAGGGGTCGTCCATATATTGCATACACACATATAGGGAAGAAATTTTCTGTTATGCGTGGTTTTATGTTACTTTCAGTGGATTGTTGATGTATATTGATCGTACGTGACATGGGGGGAAGGGGTAAAGAATAGCGTGTCAAGAAGGAAGGAAAGCGGAGGGGAATGGAGGTATTTTGTTCGTGGTAATATTGGTCAGAAATTATTTAGTCTACCCCATGGTTATAATTCTTTTGTTATAAGATGTGCTTTTAATAGCAAATTAAATCATTATTGACGAGGTTTACGTTGGCGACCAATCCTTACTTCTGTCTGTGTATAATTTGCTAAAATTATGTTTCTCGTAAAATTCTTCTGTCCGTGATCCGACATTGCTACACCCAATTTTTTATTTTTATACTTTGATGAAAGATGTAAATAGTGATTTAATTTGCTATTAAAAGCACATCATATAATAAAAGAATTATAACCATGGGCTCGACTAAATAACTTCTGACTAATATTACCACGAACAAAATAGCCGAAATACACCCTCCATATCCCCCCCCCCCCCTCATGTCACGTACGATCAATATACTTCCGCAATCCACTAAAAGCAACATAAAACCACGCAGAACTGAAAATTTCTCCCTATATGTGTGTATGAAATATATATACGACCCCTCGTAAGATTCCGCCAAATTTACCGTCGCCAAATTTACCTTTGCCAAATTTACCTACATCCCGGAAGAGGTGACCCCCCAACACTCCGGGAGCCCAGCCGGCCCCCCAGCCCCACCGGGCGGGGAAGGCACCAGACAGCATTTATTGGCAAAAGAACAAGTTAGTAATACAAAACATCCATATTTCTTGAGTGTATGTGAACCCCTTGAACCCCCCCCTCCCCCCCAAACTACGTGGCTGAGGGTAGGCGTGGGTCAAAATATGCAAGGGGCAAGAGTACGCATTGGCGTTTTGAAAACGACAAAATACTTTCATGATCCGACCGCCAGCCGGCTCATCATCATGTCATATCACATCAAAAATACATAGTGGTAATGTAGCTTGAAACATTACAAAAATGAGACAGGAGAACCATTTAACAGTTTGATGTAATATATTCAATATTTTATTTAAACATTTTGTGAAGCGGAATAGTTTCGTTATTATTTTCTATTTTAAATGAAGCTTTTGATTCAAAAAACAAACTTTAATGTTTTCGTATTTCCTTCGATATTGTGAAGTCGGTACTTTGCATTTAACGCCCTCAATTCGCGCCAGGAAAAAAATATAGGCACGTTGAGAAAGCTTGCATTTTTTTTCTATTACTATTTTTCCTTTTTTCCGTAATTATTTCTTTTTGAAAGGATGTCCCTACGCTGTTCCTTTTTGATTAAGATACCTATTTTGAAAAAATAAGTACAAATATTTTCTGTATGTTTTAAGAAAAAATGCGATTTAGAGACTAATAATTTCGTGATTAAAAGTCTCTAAACGCACTGCGCACTTTTGCCACATCGGTTGGGGTAAAAGTTTGCAAAGAAAGGATTTGGAAAAATTGCGATTTCTCTGTTAATAATGCTCCAATGGAATTGGCTCATAGACAAGAATTAGTCAAGAACCTAATGTATAAACTTCATGTAGAATCGTGGGAATTCTAATATTAAAAAATCTAATCTTTTCTAAATATTAAAAAAAAATTGCTTACTTATACTCCCACCAACCCCATAAATTATAATATTAATATATATATATATATATATATATATATATATATATATATATATATATATATATATATATATATATATATATATATATATATATGTATGTATGTGTATGTGTGTGTGATATTTATTTATAGTTGCAGTCGTTATGATTGTGATATATGTCCAACTATGCAGGTATAACTAAGGGCCGATGATTAGTTCAAACTTTTATTTCTCAGGACTTCTCAGAGCACGACATCACAGCTTCGAGGTTACATCATGAATCTGTATATAGTACGGATACTTTGAGAAGGAGAATGCACCTTGGATACCTCTGCTTGGTTCATCTCCGTTTTAGTTCGCATGTTTAGGTTGGTTTGACTTCGGCTTTTCTAAGGAGGGAAAGTAGTCACATGAGGGATGCTTTTGTACTGGGAAAAGGGGGTGATATCCTAAGTTAAAGAAAGTTAATTAAAGTAAAGATATAATTTTATAGTGGAGAGACGAGTTATAAAATATCTTGCATATATATATATATATATATATATATATATATATATATATATATATATATATATATATTGCTCCTAACTCTGCAAATATCGTCTGCGCCCTCCCCCTGTATCCTTGATTACAAAAGAAATAATATATTTTGGGGAAACGAGAGGAAAAACGAAAGAACAACACTTTTTTTGAACTCAGAAACATGATGTTATTGTCCATTATGAAGAACAGGAAAAACAAACAAACAGGTCGTTATTTTGTTACGTGAAATGTGTCAGCGGAGTGCAAGACATGATTCAACTTCGGCGCTATTCATTATTGGCAGTGACGGTTCAGGGAATTATTTTACCACAAGCAAGAGAAAATATTGCGCCCTTATCTTTTTTCGCCATATGTAACATTTTGTGGGCAATCAAACAGCTTAGTTATATATTTTTAACCTTTGAAAACTTTAAAACTGGAATGATAAAAATAATATATTGAATTTCTCCAATACTTAATTTAAACTAGTTGTCTAACTTAAAAAAATAAGATATGCACTATAGATCCTCAAATGTACAAATATGAAAAAATATATTAAATTATTAAATGATGAACAAAATGTTTGTCTATAAAACAAAATTTAAATTTTTTTACATTCATATTTGGCGCCCTCCTTAGTCTGGCCATCCAAGTAGCTACTTATGTCGCTTAGGCCTTAATCCGCGCTTGCGTTTTAAGTAGGGTAAGGTGGGGTAAAGGGGGTCATGGGGTAGAATGGGAATATTGGAAATTAAATATAATTTACACATTGTTAAATTTATTCTTTGATCTCTTTCTCTTTAAAAAAAATACTTCGTACAGAAAATTAAATTTCTAGGCGATTTAAATTCAATCCAAAAGTAGGTTGGTTTGAATTTACAAAAAAACTTTCGATAGTGTGAATCGTAAAAACTTCTATGTATAAACGAGAAAAGTCGAATTCATTTTTATTAACCAATATTCGAGGGTTTTGTATAGAAAAGAACCCTTTTTAACACATTCCAATGAAAAAATTATAAAAAAAGTTATATTTTATTTAGCTTTTTTTCAATGATTTGTAAGACGGTGAAATGGGTAATCGGGTAATTGAAATGGGTAATTAATGCTAAAAAGTAGGAAATTCGAAAAAATTTTGTAAAAAAAATCGAAAAAAGTGCTATATTTAATAAAAATATGATTTCGAAGCTAATAAATGACAAGAATCATGTACAAGATATAATTGTTTATATGTTAATATAATTAAGTTACAAATTCTCCGGAGGGGCATTTATTGGTAAAACTTTTTTCAGGCATTGCGAAATTAGGTAATAAACTTTTTCTCAAGTTTTACACATCATTTTTACTAATATTACTAACCATTAAATTTTATAATTAATTTATATATTTCAACAGGGGGGTTTGTGTTACCCGAGGGAAAGAAATTGCATCTCCCTCTGATGCTCATGGGCGTCAAGGATAGTAAAGACTATATATAGAAGGTGCGCTCGTTTTTCGCTTTTTGAAAGTGGGCAAGGAAAGGCAACTAAATGACGTCATTTTAGCTCCGCCTTACTTTTGACATCATTTTAGCTCCGCCTTACTATCGGTTTTTGATCATTCTCATTGGCTGTGTGTTTCAAGCATTGCTACTTAGGTTCGATCCCGGTTGGGTAACAACTGGTGATTAATTTTTAATTAGCAAAATAATATAAATATCTGTAAATAATTGTGTTCAGGTAACTTCACTACTAATCCGTCCTTGTTTTGTTATGTCCCCGTATTTTACTTGATTGAAATTGTAACTCATTTAATATGTCCAATACAAATGGATTGACCGGATAGTTCCGACCACTATTTTACTCTTTCAAAATTCATGGACATGCTCTAGTGGCAGCTTATAATATTTTAATACGCTTAATTTATTAAGCAACTCTTTTGCAATTTTTCCATACTAAATGCAATCCTTAAAATATATTTTAAACTCATAAAATGCAGTAAAAGTAACTAAATAAAGTTAGCTTATCACTTTTTAATAGTTTACAAAAAAAACGAATATATGGCAGCACCATCAAACAACGCGCCCGCATCTAGTTCAGCCTTGCCATTGGTTCAAACGAGAGCATTAGACACGCCCACATAAGGCGAAGTAGGCGTCACTATGACGTCAAATAGTTGCTCTCTCCGCCTTCCGTCAGGCAGCACGAGTACGAGCACACCTTATATATATATATATATATATATATATATATATATATATATATATATATATATATATATATATATATATATATGGTGTTCACTATCCTTGCATGGGCGTGATATTATGTTCAGAGATCTCCAGTTTTTCCCATCGATGCATCCAGTTTTTAAACTCATAAATATGCTCCATTTTTCAATATTTTTAAAATCCAATTTTTTTTAAAGTATAACTTAAAAGCGATCACTTTACAATGAATTAAAATGTCGGTAAAAAATATCAAAGTGCACGCCTATGGATATATATCTAGAATTTCAGAATTAAAACTTTAATTGATATTTGTTTCTTATGGTTATTATAAACTAACTTTGCCCCTAACACACTGTTGAGTTTGACGTACACAAGCCTTAAAACCCTGCGGCTTTCACTATAGACACATCTTAACACATACACATCCTGACAAATTTTATTTTTAGAAAAAAAATTGGTTGATTAACAATGCAATGGATTTCTAGGCTTCAGTCCTTCAATATGAATGTGCGAAACAGTTATTTTCACATTAATTATTTTAAGTCCGGAAATTTTATAAAATCTGGGAAACCCATTAATTTTTTTTTTTTGGGGGGGGGGGGGGGGGAGAGAAAGATATGTTTCTTCTGTCTATTCTGCAATTATGTTAATGTAAAATTCAATGTCATATTTCAAAATATTTTTAATATTTCACATAAAATGTTTTAAATCCTAATTCCTGATTTTTTTTTCTTCAAAAAGACTTTGTAAGATATTGAACATTACAATGACCAAAGTACATTTATTTATATTTTGTAGTTTTAGATTGTGTTTTAATGAAAAAAAATTATAAAGAAATGAAACTAAAAATTTGTAATTATGTACATTTTTATGATTTTTTTTTCACTATATCAATATTAATTTATTATTGTTTTGATGATTAATATAGGATAGTTATTAAAAATTTAATTTTAATATTTCTATAACTAAAATTAAATAATTTCAATGGCAAAAAAATTGAACTATTTGTTAAATACGAACCAGAAAAGAAAAGTGTTAATTTCATTTATTGTCAGCATTCAAAATGTTAACATCAAATTTGAGATATTCAACACTAGCGACATCTATCGCACCAAACGAAGACTAGAACTTTACCCGTAATATTTTTAGTCATTTCACCTCCATAAAATAAAATGATTTTTAAAAAAACTCTATAGACGCACATAGTTGTCAAACCCCATTTCATTTCTGTATGCGATGGCATTATCTGTATTCTTTAAAAATAGTGTGTCCATTAAAAAAATACAGATTTTAAAATATTTAATATAATATAATTTTTTTAAAGAAAACAACAAATAGGTATTTTTCGTAGTTTCCTTGATACTTGTGACTGTCATTGGTCTATATTCCGCAGATGCCTTCAGGGTCGCCTGTATTATTAGCCAAACCTATGCCTAGCCGCGTGATTTTATCTTCATAAAAAATATAATGTTGAACCCCAGTCTTTAAATTATGCATTTTAACGAAAGAAATAGATAGTTCATGTTGCACTTAAAAATATAAAATTCAATTCAAACGTTATACCGGGATAAGACTGCACATTTTTAGGTTCTCAAAAACTTTATCAATAAAAAAAAATTAAAAAAAAAACCTTTTAAGACCGATACCGGCCGTATCCGGCCTAAATCAAAACCGTGTAAATCTTACGATTATGCCAAACGGGCGACAATACGCCAAGCTAAACCAATCATCACGAATCGTGAAAAATATCGTGAAGGTTTGTAAGTTGAATGGTTTATAGATTGGTTTGGTTTTGGTTTTGTTAATTAACGTCGCACTAGAGCTGCACAGTGGGCTATTGGCGACGGTTCGGGGTCAATCTCGAAGGAAAGACCCGGGAACACATACACATTCACACACACATTCATACATGCACCTCGTTATTTTAGAACCATGGTCAGATGACGAGGAAACACCTGAACTGGCACCCAACGCCTTCAATAGACGTCGGGACTTTGGACCGCGAACAGATTTATCGTGCACCAGTCCCGTATACACGCCAGTATAATTTGTTAGATATTCTGGACGACTTTCTAGTATTTTTGTAGCGAAGCTGGCAACCCTCCGATCGCAAGATCACTACTTTTTTACTTTTCTATGTCAAGTCCATTTCATGGATTCGAACCCCCAATCCTCTGATTAGTAGCTGAACGCCTATACCAACTGAGCAACTGGGGCTCCCGAATGGTTTATAGAGTTGGCTAAAAATTGACATCGCACTAGAATTACAATTATGTAATGGGCTATTGGCGACAATTCAACATCTTCCCAATGGAAATTCTCGGAATTATAGTCTCATAATATCTAACCATGTCAGTTTATTGGTTGAAATAAAGTCGCACTAGAGGTACGTCGTGGGCTATTGGCGACATTTCGGGATCTATTCCGAAGGACTTTCTCGTAATTTTAATTAATGGTCAAATTACGAGAAGAACACCTGAGCTGGCACCCCACTCTTCAAATTTGAAAGGAATTGATAAGGAACTTCAGTTCCTGTAATATAATTTTAAGTTTTTGTCATTAAATAATACCACAATATAGAAATATTTACTTTATACACTGAGATAGATTGTACTCATCGTCTATGAAGCATTTTTTGTATTGAAATAAAAGTATTTTTCAGTATTTCTTTGTAATTCTAATTATATACAGATATAACTATTTCTGTATTTAAATTTATTCATATATAGCATAAAAATATTACTTATTTGCAGTGGTGGCGCCAGGAATTGCCCGACTTTCCCCGACGGGGGGGCTAGTATCCTAGACGTAAATTGTGCATATAAAATTATTTCATCCTAAAAAAAATTCGATGTGGCTTGTTGCAGCACTTTCAGATAGATTCACGTCATTTTAGCAAATATTATAAAAAATACGAAAGAGTCGCCAACAAGAACATATCCAGTAAATTGAAGCTAAACAAACTGTTTCGCCTGACGCAGTTTTTCCCATCCACGCTCCGTACACGCTTTGCATCGTTTCCTTATTTTACACGCATTGGCGGCTAATTTCTTGTAGAACAAGAACAAATTTATGTAAATAGTTATATTTTTTACGAAATGGAAGTGTTGGAATGGATAATCCTAAAGAGTAATATATATGGTGTTCAATCAATCCCGATACTCCAAGTACTAATTGCGATCGCATTACAACCTTTTGAGCCCATATGGAAAAAAAAAGTTTTTTGTATCATCTGGGCATCACCACTGAGCTAAATAAGAACTTTACAGTAGACTAAGCGTGCGACTTCGTCTGCCACCATAAAGTACATTTTCTTAGAATAAAAGTTCAAAAATACGAGACGTCGTTTCCGGGTCTTTCCTTCGCGATAGTCTCCGAACCGTCGCCAATATCCCACTGTCAGCCCTACTGCGACGTTATTTAACCAAACCAAACCAAATTCAACTCAGTGTTATAAACTAAACACATGTATTAACTTTAACCGCATATCATAAATTAACTGTAAACAAATACTAAATTGCGATGGCTTTGTGCAGTTTTACAAAAATATTTGTTTCGTTTAAATATACTCCATCACTTGTGTATCATACTTTTCCAAAAAGAGACATATCTACGAGTTGTGCCTTATTTGGCAAAAGAAACTTTAGAAAGTTTTTATATCATACGAGAGGAACTCCACTTGATCACAAGTACTTCGAAGAGAACCCTCAATTAGCAAATCGTAAGACAATTCATTTAGTTATTTCTTTTTTGGTTTTGCTACGTAATTTTTTATTTCAATAGTTTTGCTATAATTAATAAATATATATAAGTGGCTGCTCGTGACCACGAAAAGTGAGAGAGCCGAAATGAAAACGTAATCCGTCAGTCCCTTTAATACTGCACTAATAACATGTGCCTCGCTGCCAATGTTCTTCCAATGCAAGTTTCTGTCAATTTTTCGGGTTTTACTAATGTAGTGTTGTTAAGGTGTGGCCTATTCGTAGCATATTGCCTAATGCAACATTTAGTGAGCTGTTGCTTATAATTTAGCATTAAAATTATTCCTTGTCGTTGTTGACATGTCATGTTCATTTCGCTGTAGATGTGTATCTTAATATTAAATATGTATGGAAGTTGAAGATTCAAGGCAAACGTGCCGTCATTGATTGGTGTGTGAGTGCTGATGAAGGCTTGTTGCATCCTGAAGTGTGGAAAAGGCATGGAGCTTGACTCACGGAAGACTTTTGACATAACCGATTACTCGGTGGATTGCCTGTAAGAGTCATAATCAAAGGCTCGTAGGGGCTTGGTTTTGCTCAAGCACCCCTTACTTCCTACGCCTATGCCAATAGCCCATTGTGCAGCTCTAGTGTGATTGTTTAATCAACCAACCATTATGTTTGCCAATTTGACTTGCGCCAATGCGTACCGTTTTCTAGGATTGTACCGGGAGCATTTGTTTATTATGTCATGCTTCCCCCATGTCACACTAGGCCTTACTGCTCCATGCCACGTCACGATAAATTGTTGCACTTAAAAAGCAGTCATTGAAACTTCCTTTATATCAGTTTTACTAAAAATCCCAGTAGAAAGATAGTAATTTCTATAAAAAGTAGCCTTTATCAATGTTTGTGAAAAATGTGAGCATTTTTATTGCAAAAATTCCCTTTCATAATGCAACTATTGAGATCATGTCAAGCAACAGTCATGTACAATAGACCTCCTCACCCCATGGATGCTTAACGCAATAAATTAATAGCTCTCCTAAAGTTATTAGAAACTTCTAATTTTTATTAAATGGTCCTTGCAAAGAACTTAAAAACTCTTTACTTTGCTTTTCGGGATACTTAAAGTAGTCAAATTTCGAAAATAACAGGAACCTAAAACAGGAGTAATACATTCCAGATTTTTTATTTTCATGTAGCTGTTTTAGATGAATATTAGCAGCTGAATAGGGGGCACAGAAAATGTTTGGCGCATCTCAATTGAGAATGTTTCAAAAATGAGGGTACCCAAGCCTCCTACTTGTAAATAATTCAAAAGTTTCCTTTCCTGCTTTTTCTCAATGATTTATGGCAAATATCCAGGTCTTCGGTATGGCATATGTCCGGCTGCATATTTCTGACCTTTTTTTAAAGTCTTAACACAGCTGAGTTACGCCTCATAATTTTGGAACTATGGTTATATGACGAGGTCAACACCTGAGCTGGCACCCTACACAACTTGAATAGGTGTCAGGATATTGGAACACAATTGGATTTAACATGCACCAGTCCCCTCATACATGGCAGTAGAAATTTTTAATATTTTTTGTCTGGTTTTGGGAACGGAACTGGCAACCTTAAAATCACGAGCTCGCTACAACTTGTAATCTTCTGTTTATGAGCTGGAAACATTACCCTTGGGCAACCGCCCCTCCCTTAGTCTTTTGTAAGATAGGTGTTTGACTCCAATTGCTACTATATAAATTTTTATTTTAATTGGTATTTTGAAACATTAGGTCAATGTTAAGTTCACTAAACAGAGTGGTTTCAAGTTGTTTTTACTAAATTTTTCGAACGGACAATTGAATTGAGTGGCCTTTTAATGTAAATGAATTTCAAGTTTGACAAATGTGTGGCTGACTACAATATACAATGTATTGAAATTAATGCTAATGATATTAGTGTGGTGATAAATGGGGAGTTTTAAATAGGAAAAAGCTAGTTAAAAAAGAGCAAACAAAATGTTGTGATTTATTTGGAATATCTGAATCTAAATGTCCTATTGTTTAATGAACTTGACAATGTAGTGTTTCTGGATATCTTCTTTGTGATATATTTCATTAACGAAAGGTATTCTACAAAAAGTATAACTTTTGTATTAAGATTAAGTGTCGTTTAGCATTTTGAAGTTTCTATATATTTTCCCCATTTGAACTTTAAAAACATGCAATATTAATAAACTTTATATATATCAATTAGGTGTTTAATTCTTAATATATATTATTCTGATATCCGGGTAAGACAGCGGGGCACTTCACCAAGAGCAGTTTTTCTCGCCAGCTTTTTTACAAATGCCCGATATTAAATTTTCTAAAACTACAGAGTTGGACCCTAATCAATCCGAGTTTAGATTAATTCCTAGTGTCCGGTGCCCTCGCCAAATGGGATTTGGCGACAAATGAGTGGGCGATAAAGTTTATATTTTGCCCTTCTTGATAGCGTGCTAAAATATCATGTTGTATGGCAACCCTAACCCCTTGTTACCTTCGAGATAGGCGCCGAAATGCCGCCAACAGCCCAATATAAAGCTCTAGTGCGATGTTAATTAACCACAGCAAAGCTTCAAAATCAATTGTAAACCGTCGTCATTAGCCCATTGTAGACCTCAATGCGACCAACGCAATGTCCGTTATTTTGATTTGGCAACAAAAAAACACACATCATTTTCGGCCTTGGCGCCAATTTTTGGACTTGGCGACAACGGGGCACCGTACACTAGGAATTTACCCGAGTTTATAAGTAAAGCCTTCATTGCAGCATTTTGAATATATATATATTAAGAAACATAATACCTTAACAACCAAACAATAAAGTACCAATACTGTACTTCATTGTTTAGTTGGAACTTTATTTTTTTTCTTAAAATATATAACTTTGCGATACTCAAAATTTGTTGATTAGAGTAATTTAAATTATTTTAAAAATTAGTCATGAAGATATGATTATGTATTTTTGAATGCATGTAAAATTGACACTGAGGAAGTATTGCGCAGGTTTGTCAAATTGAACTGAAATCGTTTTGGTGATTGAAATTCAAACTCCTTGGCCGAATGTCCTTTATTTTATACTTAAGTATTACTGATATTTGATGTTATTGGTAATTTCTTTTGTATGCAAATTAATTCAGAAACAGTAAAAAAAGCAAAGGTGAAAGTAAGTTTTGGTTAAATAAAGTAAAGAATAAGGGAGCAGTCGGCCAAAGCATCAAAATTAGACTTTACTTTTACCACAGTTTTGAACTGATAAAAATATAGCATGAAATATTTTATACTTCACAAAATATCAAAAATTACTCAAGTCGAGAAAATTATCACTTTATATTTGGTGTTACATCTGTCTTGTCTTTTACAGTAAGGGGAATGAGGCCTGCTGGATATTATGAAGGAAATAAATTTGTGGATGTACCAGAAATGATTCCCCAGCTTGTAGTTCCTGACCTTAAAGATTTTCCAGTAAGATAGATTTTCATTTTATCCACTATTTAACTTATTCATTTAAAAACAAATAGTTTAGTTTCAAAACTTGCCTTCAAAATGTTTTTTAAATTATATTATTGGTATGACTGTATTCTGTACTATTGGATTTTTGCTTAAAACTATTCGATAAGAAACTGTATAGAGAAATCTGTATTCATTCTAATATGAAATGGATTTTTATCATAAATTTAAGAATAAAAACTATTCGAAATAATATCGGCTTAGTGATAAAACCATGTATATTTAATCAAAAGATTTATTGGTCTAAGCTGGGTACGAAATAAAAGCAGTTAACTTCAAAATGTGAATGACCTTGGTGCTGCAATCCAGAGAGAGAAAACATTGACCTTGGATTTTGTTGCCAACAGTGGCGGCTAAAATCTTTAGCTTAAATGTACATGGTTTTATTTCGAAGCTGATGATATATGTAGATATACCGACAGTTAAGGTTTCGAACTAGTATAGTATAGAGCCCCCCTTCACATGCTTTAATGCCTAAATTCACTTAACAAGGAATTTAATTGGTGGGCCAAGTGCTTTGCAGCCTCATTTTTAGGTAGCAGAAATATATTTTAGGAATAATCAGACGTTAGTATAAACTAAAAAAAAATATTGCTTTTTATGTAAAACTGGGAGTAAGTAGTAGTGGGCTTAACTAATTACAAATTTGAATACATCATGTTTATACATGGTTCATACAGATTTTCAAAAGTAAAAATTAAGTAGTACTTAAGGACTTTTTAAGGACCTCTCGATAATTTTTAAGGACCTCTTAAATTTTTTGGCGCTGAGAATCGCACATTGTTTGGTGCAAAATTGGCACATAATCACATGTCAGTGAGGTTTTGTAGCAAGTTGGCACAGTATAGCACTTCCGGAAAACTCTGGCGCAGAATTCCCATCCCTTAAAGACGCTACATTCTTCTGAATTTCCTCGTTTTTCTAGAATGAGTATCGATACTTCACAAAACAACAAACGAACTGAGATTTTCCAATGACGAAGTGTTGTGTATTATAATAAAATACCACTGACTAAAAAATCGAACAAAAGAGATCAAAAGTTCACTTTTTTTTTCTGACACTAAATACGTCCATGCATGCCTTTTTCTCCTTGCCTATTTATACTTACGTAAAACGCTCAAAAGTGTGGACACGATCGACATAAAATCCGGAATTCTACATTTCAATAATTTTAATGCACCCGGAATTCTGAGTCCGAAAATGAAAAAAAACTCAGAATTTCGGGTTAGACTCGGAAAAATACCACCCATGTGAATTAGTAAAAAAAATCATGTTTGACAAAAATTAAGGACCTTAGTCGAAAATTAAGGACTTTAAGGGCCCTTAATTAAGGACCTACTTAAATTAAGTAGTTCTTAAGGACTGCGAACCATGTTATATACAAAAAATTGGTTGTTAAAAGAATCTATATTAGTTTTAACTTAAATAATATTAGTTAACACAATATTGCTCATCAATGATTGATAATAGAGCTATAAAGTTAATAGCCAAACTGTGCAAGTCGCATTCTTAAAAAATTCATGTGAAGGCACAATACAACTTATATTATTGAAACTTATTGCCTCATTTGCAGTACTTGTACTAAATAAAAACTTTTTATATTTTATAGTAGAATTTAAATAACTTGTGGAAACAATTTTTTTGTCTGCTATTAGAAAAAAAAAGTAATTTTTTTGTTGCACTGACGTTACAGCTTACCTAGAATGTGATTGGCTGCATTCAATTCACTTAATAACTATTTAAAAAAACATTTAAATCTGTGTTTCATATTTATATTTATCTAGGTAGCAAGCACTTGTCTTTTTTATTATACTGATATTACAGCTTTTCTATTAAATATTTTTAAAGCTGAAACCGTACGTTTCATATCGAACGGCAGACATCCAGCAAGAGAAGTTCACCCCAGAGCATTTATTCTACGCAGTCTATGCCAAGAAGTTGAAAAATGACTTCAAGGACGGGAAACTAGATGAGCAAGGAAATCCTCTGGAGCCTTCTGAAGAAGAAAAAATGGACGCAGAGGAAGCATGGAGACGTGCACGAAAGACGGGAAGCGATTTGTTTGGTTGAAGCCTATCGATAGTGTTGTAGCTGCAAATGTAGTTTGTTGTAAAGAATGTTTTGTAATTAGTTTGTTTATAAAATTAATATTCAAATATTGTTTTCTTTATGCATTTCATTTTAAGATACAAGTAATAGTTTAGCACTTTAACAAAATGCTGGTTACATAATTTGTGTTATACAACACTATTGACTGTTTACTGTATGTGTGCCACATTTTTTTTCAATCATTTTATTACTTAATGATTTTGTAATGTATGTCTAACGAATATACATTAATAATATGTGGACGGAATTACATTCACACACAGAAGAGATAAAAGCATTTCCAAATTTTTCAGAGGCCTGTGATTAGTGCATACAAATCATGTGGTTTAAATGCACCAATCAAAGAGGCACATTTATCTTGTCCGTGTAGAATGGATATTAGAAACAAAATACAACATAGCTAAAGAACCATACAATAAGTAATCAAAAATTATTTATTGATTGCACATAATTATGAAAACATTTATTATTACTAAGAAAATACAATCCTTTTGATTAATTAGTCTGTCTTCTTTACCAAACAAGCTGACAACCAGAATTTCTACTGCATCGTTACTTAACCTGCATATAAATCTAGTTAAGTATATTTTTCTAAAAAAAAAAACACCCAGCTTTGGCTTTGTTAAAAAAATGCAATAAAATTATATTTAAATTAACTACTACCAAGTTTAATAAATACAACTAAAATGATTAATGCATGTGGTTAGATGCATTTTATTCTCCAACATGTTTGAGTGAAATAGGATTAATGAGAGATGTATAACAATGTTTCTATTATGATTTAGTGTCCTATAACTGTCCTCTTTCTCGTTGCAGCCTGCCCGCATATGTCCTAGACACTAGGCTAAAGGAATCCATATATCTATCCATGCACATTGAAAGGCATTTCTGAAATTTAATAAAAAAATGTATTAATACATATTTAGCCAATATGAATTATTTTTTAAAGCACCTGTAAAAAAAATCTTAATTAGTCCAGCCTTTTGAAAAGCTCTACTCATAACCTGTCTACTTACAACTGAAAATATAAATTATTAAAGATACATAAAAATAATAAACACCTATTAATGGGAAATCTATAATTAGAAACAGAGAATATTTTTAAAGCATAATTTGATTTCATGAGTTGTTTACATATAATCTGGAAAAGAGATAGTACATACTCCTTGATATTTGAATGTCCAACACCATGCCATTTTTTTAAACTATGAAACTTGCCCTTAATTGTTCTGTGTAATTTAATTGGCAACAAAAATGTATAACTATTTTTTAATTACTTACAATTACTAATTTTTTAATAAGGATTTGATTTACAAAAATCACACATGATATTGTAGCTAAATTATGATTAAAAATTGTTTTCAGCTAACAGAATTTTTTTGGTTATCAAAATAGCATATTAAAAAACAATAATAATTATTCCATACAATGTTAAAAGGAGAAGGAAGAAAATACTATGTGACAAGTCACAAAAAAGTTTTTATGCTATTGTGAATTTAAATAAAGTTAAGTTTCAAACAATGTCTAAAATATCAAATGGGAAGTATCAAGCGACCCGGTCGGGTTCGCAAAGCTAAGCCAAAAAAACAAGAAATAACGCCAACTCGTCAAAGCAGCCAACAAGAAACGAACGCCCGACCGGTAGAGCTTATCTCTACTCCGCACAACTTATAATGTTAAAGTGCGTCCGTAAAATATATTCCAGAAGCCACACTACATTTCGTAAAAAAATAAAACCAGTATTGGTGAAACCGTATCTGTAAAACCTTTAATTTAATACAAGAATATTTTTTTTAATTGAAAATTAACGGAGATACGGAGTTTTTTAATTTGCGTAAAGTTAGTCGATTTGTCACTTTTTCAAATTATGAAGCCCAAATTTGTCAAACGCCCTAGACACTACAATTTTCAACCGATTTTTCTGATTAATAGCTTATATGATAGCTTTATGGCATCACTAAGGTCACATGTTACTTTTATTTTATAATATTAATTATTAATATGTTTAATTAGCTAAAAAAGTTATTAAATAATTTAAGCCAAATTTTTACGCTGTCAGGCGATTTTTATCTAAATATGAAATCCCTTCACTAGGCGGGCGCCAAAGAAGATTATGTTTTAGAGCGGCTTAATAAAAGTTAAAATTATCGTTAAATAATACGCTCTACAAAATAAAAATTATACCACCCGATAGATTAAAAATCCTTTTAATCGATGGATCAATTGTCATGTAACTTGGACAATTATTAATGAAGATGGAAGCATTTGAAATAAATAAGAACATTGAAAAATTTCCCCTATCGTTCTTCCACGGGAGAAGGGTGAAACATCTCAATAGTAACCATTTCAAGCTGAAAGAAGTAGTGTGCATGTGGGGCTCGGGGAGGAGGAAGCGAGGTCATATTTATCTTTTAATACTTCGCGTTTGATTAATTATTTCTTGAATAATCGGATTTTACTAATGACATGGGAAAACAAATAGTAATTTTTAAAAAGTTTAAATGGTGATTGGTCTGACATCCTCCAAATGGTGGGTTGAAAAAAAGGACTGATATCCCCCAAAAAAACTTTAGAAAAGTAAAAAACGCTAAGCCCCCCCCCTCCCCCCCCAAAAAAAGGGGGGGGGGCTTAGCGTTTTTTACTTTTCTAAAGTTTTTTTGGGGGATTACATAATACTATAACCGAGTTAAAAAATTTTAATCATTTTTTCAATTAGGTAAATACGCTAATATTTTTATTAAAAAAAAATCATAAATATTGGTAAAAGTATTGCATCTATTTTAATGCAATCATAAAATTTATACCTTTAAAATGGTTACTTTAAAAACCATGTGATATATATAGGTGAAATCTGAACAAGCATAATTAGTGTCATACAATAAGAATTGCATTTAGTTTTTGTAACCTTTTTGAGAATTGCAGTTGTATTTTCTTTCTATGGATAAATAATTTTCTTAACTATGAACATCACTTTTGAGTTCATAAAATGGCTTTTTATTATAATATTTTAAAAGCCTAATGCTTTAAAGTACAATTTAAACAGGACCATGATTTTTTAAGGAATATTTGTATTGGATTTACAAATTAAACTATCAAAGGGTTAAATTGTAATAAAACTAGGAATTTAATTTTTGATATACATATATTATGCATTTTGTGTTTTTAATGACTGAACCTGGTCTTGGGCAATGTATCAAAACAGATGACAATGGTATGAAAGCATATTTTGTATATGATTTCTAAGTAAGTGTTTAAATGTAATGCATTAAAGCCTTATTTTTTTAAACAAGTTTTAAAGTATTCAATTTTTTAATCTTAAATTATGTACTAACATGTCAGCAATGGATAATATGAAAGAATACTGCCTACAGATTTGATTGATTGAATTAATGCAACACTAGACCTATATACTGGGGTATTGGGGACTATCTGCTCATAGAGGTTTCACTCCTGTGTTTCCTAGTTTAGCTGCAACAGGACTGCATCAAGCTACATACTCTGGCCAGAGCGGTTTAGGTCTCAATATTGATTTCAATGATTTATACAATATGTAATTAGCAGCATGTAATTGATGCATGAGTGGCCACCCTTCTGGTCAAATCTGGCCCTAGGAAAACCAAACAATTCAGCCTAAAGCAAACCAAATGTCACCTGTCAAACCCTATCAAATCCGGCTCAAGCGCAGCACTTTGCCAACCAGGCATGAGGTTGGAAAAGAAAATGTACCCAGTGCCAGCAGTATGCAAATTCGAGGGCTGGCCTTTTGGATATAAGCAGTGAGGATTTTAATAGAGGGAGCAGAGCGTACTTAGGCCTGAGTGCTGTTCATAGGTTGCTATATTTGAGTTGTTGAGAAATGTTGTTTGCAATCAACTAAATACATTTTAATTGTAACCCTTTTGAATATTTTAAATAAAATATTAAAAGCTTGCTTTAGATTCAATATCAAAATTAATATAATAAATCACATGCAGTGCCAACTATCGGCACCGATAAAGAGATGACCCAGACATTATGTCCCCAAATGTATTGTAACCAGAGAGTTGTAATATTAAATAGAGAGCGCCTTCAATACCAGACTCTCATAAGGCCGCGGTGTCAACATTGAAAAGAAAAACCCACATCACGTGGTTATAGCGCTGCCACGTTTGGCGTTCAGACATCTGCAGGAGTTTCAAATTTGGCGCACTTTCTTCTCTTTTGGTGATAAGGAGTTCTGTCCGTATTCAACTTCTTAACATATATGTACGTATTTACTTATTTTCAAACAATATGCGCTAAATATTTCCTCTTCATTAACGAAACGAAAATATTTTATTTGTGTTCAATACTCGAAGAAGCGAAACTCTTTATATTTCTCAGGTTTTATTGTTCATATTTTCTTATTGAAGTATACAAAATAACAATTGAAAGAACTTCGCTTATGGTAAATTTTTTTTACATAAAAACGTAACGCAACTATTTCAAAACTACAAAGTAAGAAAAATCTCCTTAATATATCTGTTAAACTCCCTTAAATTGCGCCACTCGTTAAAAAAAACGATATTTAAATAGAAAATTAAACACAAAACCATATTATAACACTTTGATCTCGCTTAGCTCTGAAAGTCGCCAAGGCCTGCCAAGTAATATTGGCGCATGAATGAATTGGCATTTCCACCTATCACGTGGTTTCAATGATGCACACACGGAAATCAGCATTTTTATTCCTCTATTTGTATCATTACTCTATGATTGTAACTACTACATCGACCCTAGAATCAACCACAACACCCTCCCACGACAAGGGGAACAGCATTTGGGATCATTTTAGTACGAGAATATTACTTGACCTTTTAATTTATTAGACTAATTTTATTAAATTATTTTACTTATTTAAGTTTAGTATGCAAGTCAAGTATGATTTTACATTTTTTAATTAGTATAGTTGATATAAGTAACAGTATGTTAGATTCAGGATGTATCACAATGAAAAATTTTAATATTGCCCAAATTTAGCCTGACTGTAGGTCCCCGAATACAGATAATAATAACAATAAAAGAAATTTACATAATGAAGTGTACTTGTAAATTACAAAATTATAATTAATAGCTTTTAAATTTTACATATGTTATCTAAGAGTTTGCTTTGCAAATAGTATTGGATTTTGAAAAGTCCTTATTTCAAATTTTATATAACCTTTTCAAGTAAAATCTGGACATTTGATTTATTTCTTAAATTTATTATAAAATATTAATTTGTTGTTGAGCAAAGATAAACCTTATATTCAGGGATGGGAATTCTGCGCCAGATAGCACCAAAAGTGGTATCCTGCGCCAACTTGCTACAAAACCCCATTTATGTGCGATTCTGCGCCAATTTTGTTTTAAATCCTTGTTAAACACGTGCGCCAAGTCTTGGTGTCCGTTTGTCTGGCCATAAACGAAGTTAAGACAACCTTAGGAAGAGGAAATGGGAGAAAATTTAAGCATATTTTCTCAAGTTTAAATAGTATTTGTACAAATGTAAGGTACGAATGGAGTATAAGCATGCTATACGTCAAGCAGAGAAATGCCTAAATGGAATAATTTCGCGTCATTAAAAAGGGACTTGATTCAAGATGTTCAACTTTTTAGACAAGGGCATTTCATTGTCATAACACATTTCATCATTGAGAATTTTAAAAGAATAGAGCATCTTTTAACATGTAGGAATATTTGCGATCTTCGTCAAACGGAGATAATTCACTCGAAAGTTGATGGTTTCTGTTGATGTCTTTCGTTGCATAATGGCACTCACTGTTTAAAGAATTTTTTCCGCTCTTGAAAACTAAGATATTCACTAAACGCGGTCGGCTGCTATCTTCGTTGAAATGCTTACAATCCTTTTGCATCTGATAAATAAGTACTTTTTTTTCATTATTTTCTATTTCATCGTGATTTGCTTTCACTACCCAGGGGTGGTACTTTTCCGTTTTTTTTAAATTTTCGGAACCCGAAATGAACGGGCTTTTAAAAATTTAGAAATGTACAATTCAAGATTTTAACTTGATTAAAAATTTCATAAACATTTCAATTTAAGCATATTTTCTAAATTTTAAATATTTGTAAAATTTAAAGTAATAACTTTTTGTGATTTGTCCGAATTTTCAGTCAAGGGTATTTGATTAAAAGACACTTGATCATTGGAAAATTTCAGTTTGTTTGTTGTTTTTTGAAGAATCGATGCTCAATCTAAAAAAACAGATAATTTCCTAAAAATTTAGCATCTTGAATATGTAGAAATATTTGCGATCTTCGTCAAACGGGGATGATATCACTTTGAAGTTTAGATGAATGATTATAACCATAATTACGTCACATCTGCCGAATGCAACTTTCATTTGGCACTCCTTTGTTATATATTTTCATTCATGGAAACCTTGAACTTGTAGAAATTCGCTGATCTCTGTGCGATCTCCGTTGGAAGACTTTCAATCCTTTTGCATCCGATATACAAGTTCATTATATTTCACTGCTTCCTGTTTTATCATGATTTGTTTTGCACTACTTAACAAAATTACATTACATTTTTCGAAAATATAACTTAATTCACAAAATTGAAATTTAGGACTTGTAATTTTCAGTAATAAAAAGTGATTTAAAAAAAAAAAATCTTGTTTCTTGTTTGGATGGTATTAAAATTCCAATTTAATCCTTTTTTGTTTAAATGTTCATATATTTTATTAAATTAATTATTTTTATTGGAAACTTTTCTTTCTAACAACCCTCCAACTTAAAAAAAAAAAAATGGCTTTTTGAAAGTTTTCAAATTTCTTATTAAACTAATTTTTAAGATAATAACTTAAGTGTAATTTTTAATGATTTAGATTAACATGCTTAAAATATAGCAAGGTATGTTTTCTATAAATTTATTACTATTTAATAAATCTAGTTTGTGTGGAAAAGTTAAGGAATTTTATATCCCTTAGACAGTGGTGACATTCTAAATTGTCTTTTTCATACACAAGGTATGCGATATTGTTAGTGTTTTGGTTTATTGTATAAACCCCATTTTACTTAACAGTATAAAAAAGATGTAAACAGCAAAATACAGTTTTAGGGTTTTTACTCCTTAGTTGAAAATATTATTTATTTACGAAATTGAAGTTTGTTATATTTTATGTAATAACAAGGGATATTTGAAAAAAGCTTTTTTTGTGGGATTTGCAATTCGTTTTGGCATTAATATTTGATTTAAATGTTTATATACTATTTAATAAATATTTTTGTGTTTAAACCCCTCACCCCTACGCTTAACATGCTTAAAATAAGTAGTAACGTAGGTTTTCCATCAAATTATTACTTTTTAATTCTAAAGTTTGTGCGAAAAAATTAAGTAATTTTATTTCCCTTAGACAGTAACAATCTTCTTAATTGATTTCATGCACAATATATGCAAGATTGCAACACTGTTTTGGTTTTTATAAACCACATTTCAGTGGGGGAAAAAATCAACATATGAAAATTAAGTATATATTGTAAAAAAAATTAAAAATTCAATAATTCTTAATTAAAACTAATTTTTGTTGAATATTTTCAACTGTCTTTAAAATGTCGCATTTATAGCCTCTATCGGTTTTGATTTATTGCATAAAAAATGGCATAAATAAGCAATAGAGACCTTCGGGGTTTTTACACCTTGGGTAGTGTACCACATCTGATTTAAAATCGTATGTTACAAATTTTAATTGCTACAGTTATTGTTTAATATGCTAAAATTCACTGCTACGTTTTATTGCATTCTTGCTCCAAGTCTACGGTTTTCTGCTACAATTTGATGCGTTTCTGCTCCAAAACACTACAATTTATTGCGTTCCTGTTACAAATATTCAGTTTTGCTGCTACAATTTGTCGTTTTTCTGCTAAAAAAATTAAGTGTTAGAAAATTTTAGAATGCATATAAAACGTTTTTTTAATCAATCACTATCAAAATATAGCATGGTTGCTAGTCATAAATTTTTTGAATATTTAGATTTAAATAAAATTAAAAAATATACATATAAGTTACTCAAAATATGTTTACATGTATGCAGTGTAAATTTCAACAACACAATTCTTTGGTTTCAATCAAATAAATACACATAACTGATACTTACTTGTTCAGAGTTGTCCAAACTAGTACCTGGCTTTGTGATGCACTTTGCAAAACACTTATTTGTTATTTTCTAGAAATGAGAAAAATCTATGTCATCAATGGATTGTGACTAATAGAAGACAAATAAAAGTCATAAAATAAGATAAAACATTTTTAGGTAAAAAACATAATTAAAAAAAATCTACTTGAGCTAAATAATTAAATATAGTATTAGGTGAATTCCGGCGGTAATGGAAGGCCAGTTTGTACTACAACTTATGGTTATAATTTTAAAATATATATTTTATTTCAAATAACTGATAGGTAGACTTTTATACACTTTACTGCATTTTATTAAAAATGCAAAATCTAGAATTTAGCACTTTATAACTTTTTTTAAAATTTAAATTTTAGTAATGGTAACGGAAGGACGTTTTTTGGAAGTGGTATACCACACTTACACCTTTTTATTAAAAGTTCAGCTAAACCGTAAAAAAAAAAAAAATCTAGAAAAATTAGAACACTTAAAGAAGAGTTCAATTATTATAAATTGCAGTGCAGTTTTTAGAAATTATTATATTATGTCCAAAAATATGATGTTTTTTTAAGGTAACGGAAGGACGGTAACGGAAGGACAAAAATTCCAAGTGTGTAAAATTGGATTATTTTACAACAATTTACTCATTAATATTTTGAAAAAGAATAATAGGTGTTAAATTCTGCTTATTCACCTGTTTTTAAATCTAATTCTGCATCAAATTCTTTTTCCAGAGCCATTTGTTAAAATTTTTGGTTATTTTATTTGAGTCAATTCCAGCAGTTACCTTTTTTCTTAGGAAATATAAATTTAGTAATTTATTATTTTATTTTCTTAAACATAATACTTCTACAACGACACCATTGAATGAAGCACTTGCCTAACATAATACTTTTTAGTCCTTGCCATTCGACTAACTAAAAGTCACTAACTGCTAATGCATTGCTTGACCCATGTGCCTTGTCTGCATCTTTTATATTGATTGTATGTTTTCTTTGAATACCTTTCTTTCTGTTGAACTAGAGTACTCACAATACTCAATAATACATTTTGAAATTGGTTTTAAATAATAAGTATTCGGTGTGTCAGGACGAAGAGGATATTGTTCCATCTTTCTTGAGATAATTACTTTATCTGATGGAGAAATCAATTATTTTATCTGATGGGGCAATAGAGGTAAATTTCCCATTAACCACTTTGGACATTTACAGTACCTTTGCTTTGATTAATGGCAAAAATGCTTCAATGTAGCCATGATGTTATATTGATCAAACATGAATGTTAAGTTGGTTTTTGAATGTTAAATCAACTTGTACAACTACAATTTTCACCTTTTCTTTGAATTCTTAAAAGAATTTGTGTTGATATCTTTTAATAAAAATATGCTTTAAAAATGTGCAGATTTGTTTTCAAGAACATAAAGGCACTTTTTAAATGAACTCTTGTATCTTTTGTTTTTTATGGCTTTCTGTCTTCATTCCATTGCTCTGTTTTTAAATGTAGAAGTATTATGTCATTGTAGAAGTATTATGTTAAGATTTTAAATGTGCTAAATTTTGTTCATTAGTATTTATATATTTGGAAACACAACAATTTAGACAAACTTTAAGTAGAAGGTATATTTGTAACAAAACAAACTGGGGTCTAAGCTTGCGAACTTTTTATAGTGATACATTAATATCAATATTTTCTTGCTGAAATTCTGCATGCGTCACTTAACGTCATCGTAAGAAATCACTTTTAAACTTTCTTTTTTTTCCCCATTTTATGGCTTTATTGTAGAAACAACCCATATAGTGAATAAATAGAAAATAAGTACAAGTTTTAATTGAAACTCAATGTATTTGTGACATACTTATTAAATTAGCGGGGGAGGGTATTAAGAAAGAAAATACAATTAATATGTATATATAATATTTATATGTGTTTGAATTTCAATAATAACTGAAAATTAGTTTGTTTAATTGTGGAAAATTCAGTCAAAATCAGCTCATACAAAAATGTCCTTCCGTTACCATGTTTTTTGTCCTTCCGTTACCATTGAAAAACATCTAAATAAAAACCAAAATAAAATTGTTGCTATTTCTAATTAATAAGTGTCATAAGTCTGCTTTGTACAAAAATTCATTAAGTTGTAGACCCAATAGTTTCTTAGTGAGGAGGTTGAAATATAGTATTTTGGTAACAGAAGGACATTTATGGTTTGACTTAATAAGTTATTGATTTCAAGGTTAAAAAATATTTTTTTCAAAAAAAAATTAATAGAAAGATTAACTACTTGAATAAAGTATAAAAGTTAATCTATTTATTTTATTTTGGTAAGGGATTTTAGTCAAGTTATAGTATGAAACAAAATGTAGATATTCCGCACTGCAAAACCATATAGTAAAGAAGTGACTTTGACCTTGATTTTATAAAAGTCATTGTGTTAATTTAAAAAAAATATGTTAAGATTCAAAAAGTTCATATCTTTCTGAAAAAAATGGTATATGACAAATTACTCAACATAAAGTTTAAAATTTTAAGTGCCATGGCAACATTTTCCCGGAATTCACCATTACAAAATAAGTCAACAATCATGAAATGTATAACAAAACAAAGTTATCAAATTGATAAATGTAGCTCACAAATTTAAAATCATAATGCTAGCTAATAATTTTATGAAATTCACAAAAAAAAAAAAAAAATCATACTTTTAATTTGTTTGATGTTAAAAAAATCTTAATTTTTGAAAATCTTAATAAGCAATACATGATTAATTTCTACTAGCAAAATTTTTGTGAAACTTTTTAAATTTGATTTGAACGATTGAAGACTAAAATTGATAAACAAAGCAAGAGAAAAAATTCAAACACACACTGTTTTTGATGAGCAATGTCTTATAACGTGGTAAATCTGTAAATTGCTTGTTTATATAAGATTTTTAAAATAGTGTGTAAAGAGGTGGTTAGTGGTGAACATCTCATGGGATAAACAAACAGTTTTTAACAATTTTAATTTCCTAACATTTTCACTTTTGGCTGTCATACCAATTTTAGTTAGGGATACAACAGCAACGAATATCAATTTGGCTAGACAACTGATATCTGGCTGGCATGCCAGCCAGATAATGGATATCCCCCCCAAATCATAAATCTTTTTAGGATTGTTTCCAAAAGTTAATGCTAATTCCACTGCAATTAAAATTGGTTGCAGATAACAATGATGATGTTGATAAATGGGTTTAAATTCAAAAGTTGCATATCGAAATTAGTAGTTATTGAAAGAAAAATATCGTCATTCAACTGGTGAAAAATCAATGCAACTAATTTCCTATTTTATCAAAATTAGTGAAAAAATACCTTACTGCAGTATACAGTGATATACTACTCTCAGTCTTTATGCGTGCTTTTTGGTACAGATGTAGTATATAGGGCATTTGGCGCAAAAGGTTTTTTTTTTGGCGTGTTTTATAGGGGTGATAAATTTATAGTATGGCAAAACCACCTGACATTGTTGGTATTTTCCGATTCTTGTGGCGACTTTCAATCTGGCAACCCTATGCTTTGTTTAACGGAAATTTTTCATCGACAAAAAAAACCCTGCACCAAATGTCCTATACTACATCTGTTCCTGTTTTTTGGTTAAAATGCATTGAAAGGTCACCCTTAGCAACTTTTTTGAAAAAGCTATATTGGCAATACTAATTTGTTAATGACAACAAATTAGTATTTTACCATGATTATTGCCAATAAAAAAAATTCCTTTATTTTGCAGGGTTGCCGATGAGAGTAATCGGATTTGGCAACATATTTAAACTTTGGAAAAACTAATAAAAGAAGTTTGCTAAGACTATTTTGTTAAAAATATGACTTTTTAAGTACTGAATTTTCAAAAACTTGTACATTTTTCTCTTTTTGCATTTTAAAGTAAATTTATTATTCACAAAAAGCGGTGATATTATAAATGTTTGTTAGAGGCGAACCATACTCAAACAATTCAGTGGCATTCAAGTAAAGTTAAGAAAATATTATGATGAAATAGTATACTTGAAGTAGTTCTTGGGCTAATAAAACTGCTACTTGTTGTTTAACTTGATCCATGAGCTCCTCTTTTTGAGGCCCAGAGAGTTTTCCTCCACCCAAAGCATCCATTTTATATGAAATCACTGAAAAACAATAACTTTTAATAATTTTTTACTCTTTAATTGTAAATAATTACAAATGTGGATTTATCACGACCCGGTATGAGAAGGTTACAGTTACAGATTTATTAAAAATGATAAACATTTATTCTGAAGATTTTCTGTAAATAAATAAATCATATAAATAAAACTTTAATTTTTATATTAAATATAAAAGCTCTAAGTAATAGTTAAATTTAATAATTATATTTTTTATTGGAACAAAAATAAACTATGCTATAGGACTTGTTACAGTTATTTGATTTTTTTTAATATTTAATAGAATGGCAACAGATTATAATAAAAACAATAACAAAGTATTTAAATTATCTGGGACGTGTTGTTGGGTTGTGTATAATTATGACAGATTTGGTAAAAAATTCACCGGATACCGATGATGACGATAGTGATTATATTCCGGAAGATGAGGAAAATAACGAAATAAACACAATCCCACATTCAAATACTACTGAAACTGTGCCTGAGAAAATATCTTCCTCGTCGTCTGCTGTGGAAGAAAATGCCAGAGCGGACATTCTATGACAACAGTTTTTAGACGACAAATTCGATATATGTTCACCTGAAAGTGTTAGTACCACTTCAAAAGCACCGAGGAAATTCAGTACTGGAACTTCTGTGACTCAAAATTTACAAACTATAGCTTCTCATTCAAGTACATGTCCTGTTATAGACACTTCCAAACAAGAAAAGAATGTTTTCATATTAGATAAATCTAAAGTACATAAAGAAAAAAGAAATGCATCAATTGCCAGACCACAAAACTGTTTTTTTAAGAAGAGGGGCTTGGATTCACTCTTGGGTAAAATGCAAACTAAGAAAAACAAGATGACGGTGCTCCAAAAGTCGCTCATGGACTGGGAATCATTCAAGAAAGACAAAGGTATTTGTACAGACTTGCAAACCTTTAATAAAGGGAAGAACGGTTATTTAGAACGACAGGCCTTTCTTATGCGGAGTGATTTGCGCAGCTTTGAAGTTGAGAAATATCTGCGGTTGTCCAAGAAGTAAATTTGGTAATATATTTGTCTCAAATAAAAAAGGAGCACCTATAGTTCCTATTTAACTAAGATGTGGGCAAACTTCTGCATTTAACTTGAAATGCATATCTTAGGCAATATCTTGAATGGAAATTTGAACTTTGGCAAACTTTTAGAATGACAGTTGTAGTATAGGACACTTAGTGTTATTTTTTCTCTTTTTGTCGACCAAAATAGTCACCAAAACGTTACATCTCTACAACAGTTTTAAGCGCATGCACATGCTGTGTGCCATGTGCTGATGCCACAGACTCCTAATGTTGATTTATTGTACCAGGACTGCCAGGCAAATAGGGTCTTCGCCTTATGGCACCTAGTTTTAATTGCATAAATACTTTGTGAGCTATTATGCTTCCTGTAGGGTTGCTTATATGAATGTCATTGGAAGAATTGGAAAATACCAACCTAAGAAGTCAGAAAGATTGTCATAAGCGCATTTATCCGGGGAAAAAATACCAAATAGACCGATGCCAAGAAAGTGCTATAATACATCTGTATTCTTTCATCAAGCATAATTGACTTTATCTGAATAAACTAAATTTAAATAAAATAGAAAGACAAGCATTCAGTTCCAAATTGTACAAAGTCGCTTTATTAGTTTTTACCATTTGACTGTTCTAGAGAAAAAGCAGATTGGAGTAAAACACAATAAAAATTTTGCTTGCTGTGTGCAATAAATTATATGGCACATGGAAAAAACATTAATTGTTTGCGAAGACATAATTGTAAATTGTCCTTGACACACTTTGGGTAAGTGGAGTGGCGCTGCAAATATATTGCACCTTTTTTACTGCGACGTTGACAGAATTGTCATGATTTATACAAGTATATACTTGTTTTAGTATATTTGCATTATATGTATTTGGTATTTCCTCACTGAAAATTCATTATTTAAATAAATATTTTCTTCTGGACGACATAATTTTTTTAAGAGATATAAAAACTTCCTGCAAAGATTTACTGAAATACTTTGCCATTTGAAAAACAATTTTTTTTAATATTTTGATAGACTGTTGTTAGTAATAATTTTAAAATAGTTGTTTATTATTAATATTCAAAATTCCAAGCCCTGTATAAACATTTTTCAAACTGTTAACCTTGATTTTAAATTGTACTTAAAAAATATGTTATCCGAAAAGCTAAAATCTGGAATTCACTTACGACACATTTACTTCATTTCGTATAAATCTGGTTTCTTGTATATTTCACCATTCTAGAAATTTACAAAAGTTTATCAACATGCATCATTTATCAAATCAAGAAAACAATTTTCACTTATAAAGATGGTTAAAGTAAAGAATAAGAGGGCAGTCCACCAAGGTGGCAAAAAGGCCAATTAGAATGACCACACCTACAGTGATGTCTTAGCTGGTTTGTTTGTGGGAATGTGTTAGATTTTTCCTCAAAACTACTGAAATATTGAAAAATTTAAAGAATTTTTTAGAGTATAATGGTAAAACACAAGTTAAATATAATGTATGCAAAATTTGAACTTAAAAAATCAGTATTATTGTTTATCTACCAGTCATAGGCAAATTGCATGTTCTCGACATCCTACAAACAAGGCTGAACCCCGCCCTGTTCTAATTGATTTTACAAAAATGTTCAAATTCAAATACGAGTACTAATTTAGTTAGTTAACCAATCCAATTGCTATTTTGTGATGAGTTATTATGCTATTTGATCATTCACTGTTCAATTTCAGTTTTCAATTAGAATTAACAAATTATTTTTTTATATACTTTAAGTAAATAGTTATTTAATATTATTAATTATTTTCATTGAAGAAATTATGATGACCCTGTGAGCTGCCATCAGAGCTAGAAGTTGTCAGTTTCTGCTGGCCAGTTTTGTTCTTTAGGCATGTTGATTCACTTATTGCATTTGTTGCAAGCCTCCAAAACACCCACAGCAGATTCAGTTGCCCAATTCCTTATGTTAAAGAGCAAAATAATGGTGTATTTAAACTTACTAACCGTCTGAATATCTTGTGATATAGATTGGAAACATTCTTGTTTGTGCTGCTGATATCATAATCTGCTTCACGTATGTTCTTTTTATTAAAAAAATTAACTAATTTTTGCACAGTACACTTCATTTTTAATCTGAAAAGTACAGTAAATGAAAATCAAACTAAGACATAAATGTCAATTGCCTGCTGAGCACTGCTCAGACGATTTTTGAAATGTCCTATTTGTTGATGTACAGTGATGGTGGTCTACTATATCTTACCACCAGCAGAAGGCCCAGTGCCAGGATTACTTTGGCATGGTGGCTGTTATAGAAACGGATGGTTTTACTCAATTCTGGAGGTAGAGAAAAACTCCCAAAAGAACAAATTTAGATTTCTTATTATCGGTCGACTGGATATCATTGACATTCTACATCCACCCTCAAAATTGAGTATAGTTGTCCATTTCTGGTAGACAAATACAAATACAAATATTGACGACCAACAACAGGCTCAAGGCCCAACAAGGTTGGTCCATCTAGTACCTCTTAACTATCCCCCAATGCATATCTAACTTCTTCTTAAAATCCGTTACTCCTTTACAATTAACAATATTCACTGGCAAGTTGTTCCATTTGTCTATTACCCTATTATAGAAATAGTGTTTTCTCCCTTCCCGATTAAAATGGGATTTGTTTAACTTAAACCCATGACCTCTCGTTCTATCACTCATATTAAAATCTAAACCCTCCACATCTCCTTGTTTGATAAATTTGAATAGTTGAATCAAATCTCCCCTAACCCTTCTTTCTTCCAGAGTATACATATTCAAATTTCTTAATCTATCTTCATAATTCATGCCTTAGAACCCTTGAACCATTTTAGTAGCCCTGTGCTGAATTTTCTCTAACAATGCAATGTCTTTTTTAAGATATGGTGACCAGAACTGTACAGCATACTCAAGATGTGGCCTTACTAAACCTCTGTACAATGGCAAGATAATATCCTTAGATTTTGATGAAACACTTTTCCTGATGTACCCCAACATTCTATTAGCTTTTTTGCTAGCCACTGTACATTGATGACTCATTTTAAAATCCTCATTTACCAACACACCCAGATCGCTTACAATCTCACTATTTTTGATTTCTGCACCCTGTAAAACATATGCAGCCTTACTATTTTTGATACCCATGTGCAACACTTGACATTTACTGATATTAAAAGACATACCCCATTTAACAGCCCATTCTGATATTTTTGTTAAATCACCTTGTAATTGCTCTATTTGTTCCCCAGAATTCACAGTCCTCATAATTTTTAAATCATCTGCAAAGATGCTGACCTTGCTCCCAATCTCCCAACTGATATCATCAATAAAAGTTATAAATAAAAGTGGACCTAACACAGAACCCTGTGGCACTCCACTTTTAACTTCTGCCCACTGAGAGTAATTACCTTTAATTTGCACCCGCTGACTCCTACCAATTAACCAATTCCTTATCCATTGTAAAATTTCACCCCCAATCCCTAACCTTTCCAACTTGAACAGCAATGCCTCGTGGGGAACTTTATCAAATGCTTTCTGGAAATCAATGTATACTACATCTACACTGTTCCTTTTATCTAATTCTTCAGTTCGTAGAATTTTAAAAGATTTGTTGTACAAGATCTTCTTTTCCTAAATCCATACTGATTATCTGACAGCAAGCTCTCGGATTCCAAAAATGATATGATGCTGTTTTTTATTAATGTTTCAAAAATCTTGCATAGCACTGATGTTAAACTAACCGGTCTGTAATTACCAGGTTCACATTTTGCCCCTTTTTTAAAAAGCGGAGTGACATTTGCTAATTTCCAGTCTATTGGTACATTACCCGAATTATACGTCGATTTGAAAATAGTTAGTACAACATCTCCCAGTTCTTCCGCACACTCCACTAGTACTTTTGGGTAAATTTCATCTGGTCCTGGTGCTTTAAAAGGTTTAATACTTCTTAAGTGATAAACTACTTCTTCTTTAGTAAAATTGCATTCCTTAGACAATAGACTTCTGGCACTAGGAATTTTGTTCGTGGTAAGATAGTAGAATATTTCAGATAAGGTTATTAGATTATGCTATATTACTTGTATTATGGTCAAACTTATTCATTTCCACACTTCACATTTTTCTTCATGTAGTGTTTCTGTATTTTCAATAGTACTTTTCGAAGTCTCTTTATATGAGAAAACAATCGACTGTACTGTATTGTGGCTAAAATAATTTACCTGTTCATTTTAATAATGTAAATTAATCTACTTTAAAATATTTTTCATAATGTAAAACCGACTTTTAGGAAAATGCTCTAAAAAGTAAAAAATAATTTTTAATTTTACGAACGAGTTTAAAAAATTGAATTATTTAATATAAATTTTATACTTACAACTTTTTGAAGTTGGTGCCAATTTACAAAAATCATACCTAAATTTTGGCGCCGATTCCAAAAAGTTTTAATAAGTATCAAATTGGTATTAAATATATATTTTTCATCTCGTTCGTAAAATTAAAAATTATTTTGTTCTTTTTAGCGCATTTTCATTAAAGTCGGTTTTCCTTAAAATATATATATATATATATATATATATATATATATATATATATATATATATATATATATATATATATATATATATATTGGATAATTATATTATAAATAAATGTGACGCTTTTAATCTTGCCGTTACAAGTTGTTCTCTAACCCCCCCCCCCCTCCTATGTTTGTTAACTAGGCGCAGGGTTGTCAAATTGAACTGAAAGCGCGGGCGATCTTATTGCCGATATTGATTTTGACACTGCAGTGTGTTACCCTGTATATTTTCCAGTGCAACCCTATAGGTATCCTAATAAACCAAATGTTAGTAAGAAGGAGAGACCGTAGAACACTTTCACGTAATTTTAAACCAAGTACCTGTACTTTTGAGTTCCAAAATATGGCCGACACAAACGCATTTCAACCTTGAGCAAATTTTACGTAATCAAAATACTAATATTCAGCGAATATTTGTTTAAGAATTTAAGAAAAGTAAAACATACATTCCTTTTTCAAACGGGGGGTCCGGTAGCCCAGTGGATAAAGGCGTTCAGCTGGTAATCCGATAATTGCTAGTTCGAGCCCGTGCGGCGGACTTGACAAAGAAAATTAAAAAAAAGTAGTGATCGGATGGTTGCCAGCTTCGCTATAAAAGTTTTAGAAAGTCGTCCAGAACATCCAACAAATTATAATGGCGTGTATACGGGACTGGTGCACGATACATCTGATCGGGGTCAAAGTCCTGACGCATATCGGAGGCGTGGGTGCCAGCTCAAGTGTTGTCCTCGTCATCCTTTGTGAAGGCACTACATAGTGGGTTGAAGGGACCATGGTTCAAAAATACGAGGCATCGTTTCCTGATCCTTCCTTAGAGATAGGCCCCGAACCGTCGCAAATATCCCAGTGTGCAGCTCTAGTGCAATGTTATTTAACCAACCCAAACCTTTTCCAACCAGGCAATCCTTTGTCCATTTTGAAACAGAATATTTCTGTAAGAAACACTATGTAGTCCTTTCAACAAATGCCAGTACTTCATACATATCTGTGATGGTTTAAATATATAGGCGATGGTCACAAATTGTTGGGTGATGGTCATCGATTGGCTCTTTGACTACACATAATAAAATCATTCTTTTTGCTGTACTTGAAATACTTTGTTTCTACGATAAAGCTATGCGACTTATTGTTTAAAATTTAAACAAAGTTGTAGGGCAGAAATGATGTTTTATTATGCTAATACAGATAGTAATGCAGCCAAACAATGATCATCACCGTATATTTAAATCTACAGCAATCAATAGTAGTCGGTCCCTAGTAATCCAACCAGGGACCGACTTACAAGTTCAAGGGTCCAAGGCAAAAAAAAAAAAAAAAAAAAGTTTGTTCCCACTTTCCGCTTGACATGCCTTAAAATAAGACTGCTAAATTTATGAAAACACTTCGTTTTAAAATTGCGCAACTGTGGGTATGAGTTTTTATGGGACACATGCATTTGACGAAAGGGAGCATTCTAATCCCATGAATTGAATTTCGCAAAGATCTTTTGACAAACGCAATGCGAAAGATGACATGCACGTACAGAAAACATGAAAATGATTTTATTGGATAGATTAATAGAAGTTTTTCAAAAAATTAAAAAAAAAAGTTTAGTCGATACGAATACGTTTTATTTATTAGTTGTTTTAAGTGTAAAGAATTTTTTTTTCTTGTTATTTTTATTTAATAAAAGTTTTAAACTTTTATTTTGCATATTGATTATTTTTTTTCTATTATTATAGATATTTATACTTAATTACATACTACCAACAACAACATTAAATTAAAAAAAGTTTTTAATATTTTGAAATGTAATTTGAATTTAATGTAGTTAATTTTTGCAATTATGTTAACTTAAATTCGCCTATAAAATCGCTCTGAATGTAACGGCATCAGAAGAAACTTGCCTGTCCAAAAAAGTACTGACATTTCAAAGTCCTATAACTCTAGCGGGAATCAACTTATCGGGATAAATGATCTACCCTCGTGTAAAAGAAGGTGATCACCGTCGAGCTGGTTTTTTAAAAAAAGCTAAGATATATTTAAAACAAATAATAACGAAACAAACATTTTCGGTATTAGGGGAAATCACAGGAACATAATTCTATTATCAGACATACTTGCCACACTTTCATGGCCCACTATTGTTGAGTATATATAAAAATAAACAATCGAAACTAATCGTTTTAGAAATGGGCGAAGATAGACATCTACCGTGGAAAACGAAATAAAAGAAACACTTCAGAAAAGAAAAAACACAATACATTGACAGCAACTATTTATTTAGATATGTGGGAAATATACAATGCATGCGGCTGCAGGATTTAATTAATAATTGACACTTCTTTTCATAAATATAATTTAACAATTAGACCATGGTTTTAAAACAAAATGTGTTCAGTTTATTACTCACATGAACTCCGGAAAAATTAAGTTCTTCAAGGAGAGTGGTATTTCCGTTTTTTTTTTAAAGTTATTGGCATTCTCGTAATCTCATTCTATTCCAGCTCCTTCATGTACTTGTTTATTCTTTTAATCCATCATCACCCATCTGCAATTTGGTGTTTTTCATTCAGAGGAAAACTATCACAACTGACAGAAACTTTTGGAAAATCATTAAAAAAACATTTTGTATTTAAAGAAATAGAAAAAAATATCTAGGTGAATTTTAACTTTTAGAAAGATGGGATTCAGAAAAGAATTAAAGCGTAAGAAAAAATAGGACACGAAAAGAAAAAAAAAATACAGGAGAAGAAAATATTACACGAAAAGAAAAAATTGGGCAGGAGAACAAAAATAGAACGAGAGAAAAAACATTTTTACAGGAAAAGTAAATAGGACACGAGAAGATAAAATTGGACAGTAGAACAAGAATAGGACGCAAAAAGAAAAAAAAATACAGCAGAAGAAAAAATAGGACACGATATGAAAAAAAATAGGGAGAAGAAGAAAAATAGGACATGACAAGAAAAAAAAAAGAAAGAAAATTTGAAATGTGCCTTGGTGTGAAAGAATTTCAACGCGTGTTTCTGTCAGAAGGATTTAAGGAAGCATACTATTCCTGAAAAAACAACAATATTTAATGATTTTTTTTTGTCTTCATATCATAATTTTAAAGTAATCAAAATTTTGTGTTTTTGCAAAATTAGTATCTAAAAACAGACGATATTTTTTTTTCTCGAATTATCAACCTGCTAAGTATTGAAAACAAAAACAGGAAGTGCTTAAAAAAATCAATACCCTTTAATATAATGAATGAATAGGCATTTATGTTTTTGCTGATTTACCAAATCGTTTAGGTTTAAACTCAAATATCGGTTTTACGTTTAATAATGCAATTCAGTTGCCAAGAATAAAAGTTTGTTTTTTTAATTCAGATTTAATGCGTTAGTTGAAAACTTTTTAAATTGTTGGTAATGAATTGCTCCTGTTGATAAACCAGTGTAAGATATAAAAAACTGCCAACATCTGAAAGCACTTAAGAGAAGGCCAGAATATGGTTACCTATACACTTTCCAAACTATCGGTCAAAGTACCCTAGAAGCACACTTTAGGTTATGAAATGTGCCGATTTATACTAATTCGTTAAACTTTAAACAACACAAGCTAAACTAGAGGGTGGAAAATAAATAAATTTTAATAATTTATAGCATAATGTTATTTTTTGGTGATATTGAAAGACAACAGCTAATGCAGTTCAAGATACGAGAAATAGACATCAAACTTACGTGATACGCTGCCTGTACTTTTTTCCCAATTCCCACGATCTGTGCAAAATAGTTGTCACTTTTCGGTGTGGTTCTTTGATGTATTAAGCAGGATTTACCTCTGACGATTATCATGTTAATTGGATTGACAAGCAGCGAATAACTTGTGCCATTGATGAATTTCCCGAGTATGATGTTGCAACCTTCAAAACGTGGAACTTCTTTAGTCAGCTGCTTATCCAGCACATCAGAACCTTCATACATGTTGTTAGTGTCACATGAAGCATTCTTAATAGCTTGATAACCGATTTGTTTTGTTGTAGAACTTTTTCTGCCATTAGTCTCGTGACAAGGATGATCATTGAACACATTTTCTGGAGCTGGATGTTTATCTGAATCAATGCCCGATCCTTCTCCAGAGCTCACTTCGACTTCACGAGCAAGTTGACATTTATTTGCGCAACCTAAATGCTTGCCTACAATGTCGTCATCAGAGATTTCTGTTTCTGGATTGTCATTAGATGACACTGGCTCGTCCACATTATTTTCATTCTTCTTGTCAGGTGATTCGATGGGTTGGATATCAAATGAATTGACAGAGCTCTGAACTTCAATCGAACTAATGGACTGTTCTTCCAGAGAGGATTTGGAGTCGGTGCTGCCTATTTCGGCATCTGTGTTTAGATTTATGTCAGAGTATGTTGTCTCGACAGACTCGTCAGAACTTTGGTCGTCATATAAGACTATTCTGGAATCAAGTTGCTCCTCTGCATAAGAATCAGATGATTTTTGATTTGCAAACTGAACTTTGTATTCCCCTCCTTCATATTGCTCCGCTGATGTTATATCTACATCATTGTCGATCTGCGATAAATAATCACATTTAAAAATACGTAAGCACAAACTAGTTAAGTTAGGGGAACCAACAAATATTATGAAATAAGCACACGCGACTATATATGTCATATCGTTGGCTTAGAATGAAAACTATGTAAATGAAAACCATAGAATTAACAGCCGAAACAAAAGCGGCTTGTCGACAAAATCCAGGCGATTAACTTCTGAATGTGGAATTGCTTAAGCAAGAAGTGATTGGAATACTTGACCTTGTATTTCACCGCCGAGAAGTTTTCGGAAAGGCTGCTAAGTCACTTCTAAATATATGTATTTTTCTATACAAGCCGATGATCAAAACTTAAGATGAAGTTAAAACAACCAAATTATAGCATAATATTAGAGGTGTTGGACAATGGAATCTGTAAACATACGAGTTACATTTATTAGATAAGGGCCTCCTAGAGTTTGAAAAGTGCCATATATTTTAATTATGTATTTACATTCCTCAATACACAGAAATGGTTAAAGGTAAAATAAAAATTGTGGCTTGAAACGTCTTAATTATTCTATTTGGAAGGAGGATTCTTTGGTTTAAGGAACATTTTTAATCTCTTTTTTTTTTTCATAACTACAGAAGTTTACTAATCTATAAATCTTAAATTATATTTTAAAATGAGTTTTCTGCTACAATTTATTTTGAAAAAATCTTCGTGTTGAGCATTTGTTGCTGTAACGCATTTGTAGTGCGATGCACACAACTTGGCACCGTTCGGTTTTGATCCGAGGAACTTCGGCTTGCTACGCCGATACTCTGCCAGTCAGGCCAAAGTGATCACTCTCGCCTAAGCGGGAGTATCGGGTAGAAGCAATGAACCCCACAGTACCCCCCGCTCAGTGAGTCGGACAGAGGAACTATTGATTGCGATGCAATCCTTGCGATGCCCGTGAAGCGTTATCACGTGGCAGTTGTTGATGCCGAAGTGTTATCACGTGGCAGTGGTTGATGCCGAAGTGTTATCACGTGGCAGTGGTTGATGCCGTGAAGCATTAACACGTGGCAGTGAATGATTCGAAGTAGTCACAAGTGCTAGTTCGAAGGTTGCGTCGAACTTTCATACCGGGTCACCACCATAGAGTAATAATACAAATAGAGGAATAAAAATACTGATTTCCGTGTATCCATCATTGAAACCACGTGATATGTGGAAATGCCAATTCATTCATGCTCCAATATTACTTGGCAGGCCCTTGGCGACTTTAAGAACTAAACGAGATCAAAGTATTGTAATATGGTTTTGTGTTTAATTTTGTATTTAAATATAGTTTTTTTTGAACGAGTGGCACAATTTAAGGGAGTTTAACAGATATATTAAGGAGATTTTTTTTACTTTGTAGTTTTGAATACTTCAATAAGCAAATATGAACAATAAAACCTGAGAAATATAAAGAGTTTCGCTTCTTCGAGTATTGAACACTATAAAATATTTTCGTTTCGTTAATGAAGCGGAAATATTTAGCGCATATTGTTTAAAAATAAGTAAATACGTACATATATGTTAAAAAGTTGAATACAGACATAACTCCTTATCACCAAAAAAGAAGAAAGTGCGCCAAATATGAAACTCCTGCAGATGTCTTTACGCCAAATGTGGCAGCGCTATAATATTATATATGCTTTTCTCCTTCTAGTCACAGTTAAAGGCCAGTCAGGGCACCTGAGTCGGCTATTGAGTCCACGGACCGGCCCGACCGGGCACCCCACTCAGTTGGACACCATCGGCTTCCACCCGGATCGGACCGTCCGGGCACCCCACTCCGCTGGGCCACTGACAGCACGCTTCCACCGCCACACATTTACTTAAACCAAAATTTAATATTTACTGCCTTTCTTTACCAATACTCAAGCTTTTACGTTAATCTCACTAAGATTGCGCATATGCTATACTAAATTTTGTTTGTACCTGATATTCTTGGGATATTAGGTTTACAATAGGCTTGGGCGAAGATTTTCGACATCGTCTCTAAGGCCGTGTTGCCACATAAGTCTAATATGTTAATCTAATTGGATTTGTAACATGGCTTCAGCGACGATATATCTAAATTTTGGAAGTAAAAAATCATCACGATTTCGATTTTGTAATTTTCGATTTTAACAATAATTAATTTTACGATTAGCCGGAAGTACACTAGGAAAGTACGGAATAACTGAAGTCCAGAAGAATTGATTGGTTTATCAACAAATGGTGGCAAGCATGGATAAAACCCGAATTTCGACATTTAATGTAAAACATGATCACAAAACTGATGCTGCTAACTTTTATGTATTGCAAAATACAAATAAATGTCGTAAACTTTCAATGTTCTTGTGTTATTCGGCGCCAAAATAAGATACATTTCAGAAGTGCTAAATCTCTTTTACGTTAAAGTAGTAATGTTTAACGAAAGCGGCAAAGTACGATATTTTTAATACTAAAAGGAAAAAATTTGTACTATTCTTTTATTTGAAAACAAAGTCCAGTCCGTATGCATAAATTTGAGTTGTAAAATTTTGTATGTACTTATTGCTATTGTACTTATTCTACTGAAAAATATGGATATACCGGAAATATATTGATATATTAAAAATATTGATTATTCGAAAACTATTGGCTGGCGATTAATCGCGATGGTAAAAAGTCATCATCATCCAAACATAGTTTACTGAAACAAATTCAAAGATTAAGGTTTGAAAAAAAAATGGGATCATGTATAGTGCGGCTCTGGCTAAATGGCCGCTGTGACGTTACATTGTTTATAGGTTTTAAAAAACCCATTGGTCAATTCGCATAAACTCGTTTGTTGATTCGTTGGAATCCACCAATTGATCGGAGCCAGACTATAAGCCCAAAAGTGATAGAAGGCGCTGAGAAATTATAAGAGAAAAGAAACAAAGAATGGAAAGATACCAATTTTGAATAAATTGAGACTTACTATATTGATGCGAGAGCCTTTCTTCTTCTTGAAGCAGTTTAGCCTACTTCTAAAAAGTAAAAAATATAATTAAATTTAAAATTGTTAATTCTTATGGAATTTATAAAACCAAATAATGAAATTAATTAATAATTTAAGAGCAAAAATGTTCAGTAGAAAATACATGCATCTCTCATATGAAGGAAGCTTAGCTGCTACATCGCAAGTTTAAAGTTAGAAAATTCAGACACTTCCCGCGGTTCTGAAATATGTTGGCTACAAATTTCATGGCGATTCACTTCTTATATTTGAAAATTAAGCCAGCCTCTTTGATAGGCGAAAGACCCTCCGAACTGGGCCGATTTTTGCCAAATTTGAGTTTAAAAGTAACTAACTGGATAGGGGTTTTCATTATTTAAAAAAATATATTTGTATATTTCGTAGATATTGCATAGTTTATATCATGTTTTTTACCACAGGCATGTCTACACGAGTCGAGTGTCTTTAAATACAGTATTTAAGGAATTTGGTAAATATAATACATATTAAATTTTAACTGAGTAGTTTAAAATATAAATTTTTTTTAAATATATATGGTCAGTTTGCTTGATTGCCTACAAATTGGTACTTTATGCGAAATGTAGAGGGGCGCCAAAATTATGCTTTCATGTAGTAAAAAAAAATGCTTTGAATATCTCGTCTCTAAAATTTTGACGACTCATTGCAGACTCAAGTCCTAAAAAGAATGGTTCAGTAAAAGTCTATAGAAAAATTACCAATGCTGTATAAACTTTTTTTATAAACACATTAATAATAAAGTTGTGTTATTGTACAATTTTACTTATTAAGATTATTAACTTTAAGAAAGTAAGTTTAATAACGTATTTTTGCATAGACGAAATTGAGTTTCGTTAATAAAACGAGCAACAGATGTACTAGAATAAATTAACATCAGAAAGATGAATAAAATGTTGTAATATAAAAGTTAGTATTTTAGATCAAGAAGGAATACTTACGGTATTCTTCCGACAAATCTGAATATGGTTGCCATTGATGTTATATATATATTTCTTTAAAATAAATCACAAAGTGTAGAAAAAAATGGACAGATTTATTTTTAAAACCTATTTTGCTATATCTTTGGACGCTAATAAAGTATTTAACAATGAATGATCCTTGCAATTGTTAATGATTATAACTCTTAAACAATATAATAGTTCTTAATAAAGAAAATAAATTGTGTTCTTTAATATTACTATTTATATTTTCATTTGTTGCATTTTTAACTTTTACAAAATTAGTCAACACGCATTATTTAAAATCTTGATTGTTTTTAATATTGTCAAGAAAGCAAACTATACTAAAGATAGCATAGCACAGCTCTTTTCTCCTACACAATAGAAATAACGTACCTTCCACTTATTCTTGTATTCAGAAGTAGAATCATTTACAAGTTTTACGAGAAATTCTTATAACTTTCTAAACATTATATGTTATAATTCCAATTTTTTTTCTTTTTCAAATTGAATAGAAACACTCATTGAACAAAATATAATTGTCAGCACTCTCTAAAACTTTCTGGTCATCTTGTAATTTTTTTTTCTATCTTAATTTAAACTTAACGAAAAAAACATTTGTGTGCTTTGGACTATTCTTCAATCGAAAAGAGATACACCGGAAGTTTTTTTGGTTTGGTTTGGTTTGGTTTGGTTTGGTTAATTAACGTCGCACTGGAGCTGCACAGTGGGCTATTGGCGACGGTTCGGGGCATATCTCGAAGGAAAGACCCGGGAACGATGCCTCGTATTTTTTAACCATGGTCAGATGACCAGGGACCGACTTACAAGCTTAGGGGCCCAGGGCAAAAGAACAATAGGGGGCCCCTAAACGTAATTCAAAATAAAACTGCTAAATTTATGCACAAGCACAATACAAAATGACGTAATCAGTCAGCTTTAATGCAAATATAATTTATTTTTTTAAACTACTAATTTTCTTCCTTTGAGAACTTGAATTAACGTTAATGATCAATACTGCAACAGTTTTTTTTATACGTTTCTAGTTCTATTCTTTCTTTTTAGCTTATTTTTAGTTGAGCCAGATTCGTATGTTCTACCCATTTTATAGCTAGCAAATCCCTAATGATTAGAATATTAGGAAATTTGGTATAGGAAAAAAGTATCTGTAAACGACAAATCTACGTGAGATTAGTAAACACAGCTTGTTTATGGTCTTGGACCTTGGTCATTAATTTAATTTTACTAGTGATCCAAAGCACATATCTTTGAAAAACGCAATGCAAAAGGTGACATACATCATGAACGTGCTGAAAAGTGAAATTGATTTAATTGGGTAAAAAAATATAAGTTTTGCAAAACAATTTTTTAAAAAAAAATTTAAAAATTGATGAAAATAAATTTCATTGATTTTTAAAAAAATCGGTAATAAATTTTTAATTTTTTCACATATATTTAGCATTAAATCATTTTTGGGGGCCCCTTTAAAATGGGGGCCCTGGGCAAGTGCCCCGAATGCCCTCCCGTAAATCAGTCTCTGCAGATGACGAGGACAACATCTGAGCTGGCACCCAACGCTTTCAATGACGTCGGGATTTTGGACCACGATCAGATTTATCGTGCACCAGTCCCGTATACACGCTGTTAATTTTTGTGGATGTTCTGGACGACATTCTAGTATTTTGGTAGCGAAGTTGGCAACCCTCCGATCGCAATATCACTACTTTTTACTATTCTTTAGTCTAGTCCGCGCAAAGGCTCGAACCAGGATCACCTTGGATTCCCAGCTGACGCCCCAATCCACTCGGCCAAGGAGGCATAGATACACCGGAATAGTCTTTGAAGTAGTTTTTAAAAAACAAAATAATTGCCGTCTCAGTCACGCAAATATCATATTTTCTCTACTTAGATATGTCTGAAAAATTATATATAGATACTATTCAACATTTAATTGTGCACTTTAGGCTTGCGATATTAAAATTTCGTTTAGTTTTTCGTTTATTACGGTTTTAGAAGTCATTTTTTTAATCGCCAATTCAAAAAAATAGTATCTACATTATTTTAAAAGGACATTGTTATAAAATCGTAAGATCTTGCAACAATGAAATACTTTATTTATATTACTTTATAATAAAGTTTTAAACAATTGATATTTAGCGATCAGAAATTGCTTTGGCGAAATAACTATTTTCGACAATTATGATTCAACGGGAAACCTAAACTTCCGAAGATGCACCCGGAGATGACTGAACAATAGATCAGTTATTTTGCCTTCGAGAAAATAATAGAGAAGGAAAAAACCGGGAGAACAAACAAATGGGGTAATTGTTTTAACGCGTGTGAAACCGCGGGTAGCAGCTATCTATAATAATGAAAGAAAGAGTACGCGTCTGTCTGTGGCACGCAAAACACTATCTTCCACTGCACGGAAATATCTCAAATTTAAAACATAAGTTCTATTTAACCTCTACTTGTACACTTGAGAGCCATAATTTAAAAAATGTAGTTGGTTATTTTTTAATTAATATTTAAAATTTCGATCCAATAGGAATCGTTGTGCTTGTAACGAGGGAGAACTGTGCACTTTTAGCTCAGTCAGTACAGTGTGGGACTATCCAAGCACTATGTCGCTGACTCAAATACGCACGGGTGTACAATAGAGCTGTTTAGTCATGCAAAATTATTATCGTTTATTTTTTGGATTCTTGTGATTTCTGCTATTTTGCGGTCAAGCCGCTCAATTAAAACCTGAATTGTATTTAGCATCAAAATTAAATTTAGTTATTAAATTTAATTTTTCATAAATTTTATTTAGTATTATTATTATTATTATTTGAAATTGGTGGATCATACTTGTATACTTGCATTTTTAATACATGTGACTTATATTATAAACATTATTCCAACATATTTTATGATAAAAAGTCACAATAAAGCTTTAAATGCATGTGTGAATTGTTTGGCAAAGGGCCTATTCTAAGCAAAATTTACGATTCCAATTTACAATTGCAGTGACGTAACTAAACTTAGAAATCGAATTTTTTTTTATTCAGGTACAATTTTAATGTATTAAAAAGATATCTTTAAATTTTTCAAATAAAGTTTTATTTTTACTTGTTTTAAATAAATCTGACACAAAAAGAAAGTTAATAGCTTTTATTACTCTGCTCCTTAAATACAAACTTTCGCCTGCCCAACTTAATTCTTAGCATTCAATTAAATCTTGTACTCGAATTATTTTTATGTATGAAACATTTCAAGCTGCGTAAGCAATTAGTTTTAACTCTTTGCGGACAGAGAACGTGTTTTAAACACACGTTATTTTTATGGAACAGTTACATCGCGTCCCTGTTCTTTTTAAAGAGGTATTCTTTAATTTAGGGTTAAAAAAAATTGTTGATACCCAAGTGATGCAGTTCTTGCTCAATTTGAAGAAAAGGTGGTGATTTTTGTGACAAAGTCCCCACTTGAACGCAAAGGGTTAAAATTTCTGAAGTAACTTAACTTCCTTTTGGAATGAAGTAATATGTTGTTTATACAATTTTATTACTCTAAATGGGTGACTTGTTTCCTTATGTTGTTACCATAAGGAAACAAAAGTTGTTTTTAGGTTTCTGATAACCTTAAAAAATCAAAATTAAGTAATAAATTCATTCTGAATTCGTCTGTGTTTCATGCATAGACCTAATTAGATGGTAAACGTTGACTTTTGTATAACCATTTGTTTGAAAAGTTTAAGACAAAATAAAGTAAAAGGATTCCGATTTCCATTACAAAAAAATTTAATGGGGGAGTTTCACGCCTAGAAGAAGACCGCTGTTCCAACGGAACATGGATAAAGTTCCGCGACGCCGAAGAAGTTCCGTAGGGTTAGCATGGAGCTATAGCTCGTGTACTATAGTTTTAAGTTTTAGTCTTTAAATAATACCTCAATATAGAAATATTTACTATATACACTGAAATAGATTGTACTCATCGTTTATCAAGTATTTTTGTGTTGAAATAAAAGTATTTTTCCGTATTTTGTTGTAATTCTAATTATATACAAATATAATATAATTATTTATGTACTTAAATTTATTCATATATGGAATTAAAATATTACTTATTTGGAAAAAACAAATATAATAAACAAACTTTCCCATAATTGCAAGCGTAGCGACTAAACAAACAAAAGCAAAGTTGTCTGCTGTAAGGAAGAAATCGAAACTACTAGTAAGTTACCATGTTAATACGTCACGTGAAACTCTCCCATTGTGTTTCATTTTACTAACACTAACTAGTTAAATTTCAAGACTCCCCATTTAATATTCACAAGAGTCTAACTCACGACTGCCTCTTAGAATAGAGGCTGGTTTTTTTTATGACTGAAATTATTATTAGCGTTAATGAAAACATGTTATTAATGTTTGTATCGCCCTTCTTATTGACAAAATCGTACATCTTTGATTGTAAAATGAATTACATATACACAAATATAAATATATTAATCAAGTATAAGTATGGCGACGAGTCTGAGGAAAAAATAGCGGTTAATATGAAGAGATTGAGATGAAAGAGAAAAAAATGGTTAGAATGTATTCTACACCTGATTTTTCCCCTCGCCTCACAACTTGTATTAATAAAAGCGCAGCTCCTTTAGATAACATAAAACGTTTAAGATATCAATTTCAACACGAATGGAAACACCGTTTTTCCCTTAACTCCTCAAATGTTGTATTAAACTACTAGAGCGGAAACCTTAATACTTACGTGGTACTTCTAAAAAATCTGAAAATGGCAGCCATTGGTATAATTTACGGATTTGAGTGAAACACAAGATTGCAGAAAAAATTAGCAAATGTATTTTGCAAACTTATTCCGGTAAAATACGAGAGGCTATTAAAAGTTAAAACAGTGATTGACTATTGTAATTGTTGAATCACAACAGTTGAAAGCGTTTAAAATTTTCGCAACAGAGAAAAATTAATAATTAGATATTTCTATTTATCATGATAGCGATGCATTTTATTGTTGTATTTGAAAAGTACTTCTTTACATAGATTATTTAAAAATATGCTTGTGTTAGATATTTCCAGGAAAACAGCCAAAAATAGGGTTTAACCCTCTAAACGGTTAGAAAAAGGACAAAATTGTAAAGTTATTTTCTCTACAAAATAGTTATTTCATATTTCGAATGCATATATAATTTTAGTTCCGGGTACAATAGACCTCGCGACAAAAAAAAAAAAACAGCTCAAGCCCAGTAAAACATCCACCATTGTTTTTCTTCACTTTTTTAATTTAGTAAGAAGCTTTCCCCCCTGTTATTATTCACAAGGAAACGCAAATTGTTGCATAGTTTTTTTCCCCGCAATGGATAGTATATTTTGAGATTATCCGGTTTAGTAAATGCCGGGTAAAAGAAATTTCATTGTTGAAAAGTCCTTATCCAAAAATGGAAATTCTGAGAAAATGTTTTTTTTAGTTTAGAAGTCCTGTTAATTGATATTTCCGGATGTAAAAAAGCCGGATAACCAATTTTGTTCTTAATATTTTTTTATCGAAGTGGATATTTCTCTATCCAACAATAAAATAATTTTTGAAAAATCGTAAAATTTTTTTTTCTTCCTAATGGTTCTGGCAATTGAGAATTCCAGATAAGAAAATGCTGGAGAACCGCAATTTTCAAAAAAAAAAGTGTAACAAGTGAAACATTCCATATCCAAATTTTTTTTTATCCGAATACCTTATATAGAGGACGCCTCTTAATGTGATCACATCAGGACGAAAATGGGTTGACAACAATAACCGAGTGATTATGCAAAAATGTAAAAGTTATAGTCCACATAAAAACCGCATGTAAAAATTATGGTCCAAACACTGTTAAATTCTTACGCTTACCCCCCCCCCCCCTCTACTATTTAATATTTACGATGTCATTCGTATTTAACTCGCTCTTTATTTGTCCAAGAGGTTCCGTGAGTTAAATACAACTCGTATAACTGAATACGGTATTCGTGTTGTTAATTGTATACACTGCATATAAACCATGCAATACCGAGGCAGGCACATTCTGCATGGCCTTCTAGACAAGAAAACTTATCTTGCCCTGAATTTTACTTGAAATTATATTTTTCTATGAAGTCGGATATTTTAACATTGAGCTTCCACCGCCCATATTGGTTTTTTGGCTTGGTTTGTTTAAAAAACGTCGCACTAGAGCTGCACAGTGGGCTATTTGCGACGGTTCGGGGCCGATCTCGAAGGAAAGACCCGGGAACGATGCCTCGTATTTTTGAACCATGGTCAGATGACGAGGACAACACCTGAGCTGGCACCCAACGCCTTCAATAGACGTCAGCACTTTGGACCCCCATCAGATTTATCGTGCACCAGTCCCGTATACACGCCAGTATAATTTGTTGGATGTTCTGGACGACTTTCTAGTATTTTTGTAGCGAAGCTGGTAACCCTCCGATCGCAACATCACTACTTTTTACTTTTCTTTGTCAAGTTCATCGCACGGATTCGAACCACCAATCCTTTGATTAGTAGCTGAACGCCTTATCCACTGAGCAACTGAGGCTCTAACAAAAGTTTGAAGATTGACAGAAACAAACTTTGTGAGGCCTATTCTACAAGGATGTAATTAACGTACGATAGCTGTTGCAGATGGCTCTGCGATTGGTGGATACAAACTACGTGGTTTGTATGCTGAAATCACATAACCATTTGCAAAATCTCGCGCACGTTTATCTCTTCCGTGATTTATGGGCCCAAATTAAAAATAAGCTACAAATTCAAGTTTACAGTGCAGGTCAGGCGTTACCGTTTAAGGTATCTTTATTTTGATGGATTTAAGGATGATGCGTTATTGGTTGACAAGAGGATAGGTGCGTAAAAGGTACACAACAGTAATTGAACATTTATCTCGTATTGAGGAACCGGGCTTATACTCACTAGTCTTTCACCTGGTACCGCTTTACAGATTTCTATATTAATGAATATTTTGAAGGGATCACAAGATATCTTTTTCGACATCTTGTAATTGGTTGTGACTGCACACTCATTAACACTGGCTGGAAAGGTGGGATGATTTTATCTTTGGAAATGTAGTTTGAAAAACACTTGAAGTGAGTGGTACGTCTCCTACATTTTAACAAACTACTTCTAAGGTATCTTTTGAAACATTAGATGAGAAAACTAACTATGTGGTTCAAAATCATATTCTCGCAACATTGTAAAGGCGCTCCTTTCATAGGAAATCTTGCCGGTGACAGATTTTGAAATCATTGACTGTTACTTACCACTCATACCAGTAAACATTGTACATTACTTACTATGTTAAGCGATTAGATTGGAATTGTGAGCTGATGACGAATCGGAATCCTGGGCCACTATATCATTGTGGCTGACTTCAGCGAAGAGAGTACTACGACTATAGGTCAATTATCCACCTACTTCCGTGGAATTGAAACATTTAGTAAAGTTTGTTACGAGAGTTTACACGCCGAAATAGATCAACATAAAGTCTAAACACTCCGAAATATAGGGTGCTAAGCATGTTCTGGATAAAATTACTTGGGTCAAAACCTGAAGAATGTCGTTGATGCAGTAATTTTTCGCAACGCATACGTCGCGCATCCCGAGAACATTTTGCTAAGTATGTCTGAAGTATGCATGAAGATCTCTAATGCATGAAACATCACAGATCTTACACTGCAAGGCGCATAATTAAGACAACAGTGGCATCTTCCAAGAGAGAAACGTGCGTTCATTTCTCCAACCAAAGCCGAACTTTGAACCTGATGACTCTACACGGAAATGGTTGACTGGTCATCTACTACAGTCACATCAATATATATTTCGACATATTTTGGTCCATGGTGATAGATAAAACCAACTCGAAATGGGACTTATAGTTCACTTCCCATCTCGCGCACTGGCAGTTGAAAGTTGTGTGAAGTTAGTAACAGAAGCGTCTGCTAAGGTTTATGAGGGGCTGAAAATAGAGACGCATTCATTAGAGCCGCGTTCTTATCCCAATTAAGTGTCATATAAATTTGACCAGTACCTGTAATCTGGTCTGTTTAATTCTGGTATCTAATCTGCATGGTAAGTGTATTTGTGTAAGTATAAAACAGTATTTGGATCATACTTTTTGCATGTGTGAGTCATTTATATCACATGAAAAACTACACTTTTAACAAAAATTGCTATTATTCAAGTGCGATATGGGGGCAGAAGATATATTATTCGATATTTTACCTCGTATTTATTGATCATATTGAACACCATTTCCATGCTTTCAGGATAAATATTTCGGTAAATATTCTTTTTACTATAATAAATAAAATAAAAAGACATTTTACTTTAAGTTTCGAAATTTCAAGGGAGGTGAGGGGGCAGAAGATATTATTAGATCAAAAAAATATTTTACAGCAAGTTTATTGATCATACTGATCACCCTTTTCACACTATTAAAATAACTATCTAGAAAAAAAAAACCCAGTTTTTTCGACCCACTCTAGTGATCATTGATAATCTGCCTCTGTTCAATGTTTTTTTTTGGGGATTGCGTATATATCAACTGGCGGACAATAGACAGTCATGGATATAGCGGTCCTTGTCTCCTACGCTGCTACAAACACTAGAGTTGGTGTCCGAAAGACCAAAGTTGAAAAAATGGCTGGGGCAGGGTCTGTGACCAGAAATAAATCTGGTCAATCAGTTGTCATACGGTTTTTAAATTCGGGTTTATTTTAGGGAAGAAAGTGAAGGTTCTTACCTGTTTTGTTACCTCCTTATTCCAATTACTTTGCCATCTATTGAGTGATATTTTTCAAGTTGGAGTTTTAAGTAAGATTTTGGGTTTTTGGCGTCAACTGGTTCTGCTTGTTTTATTTCTTCACTTTTTGCTAATTAGAGTTTAGTCATTGTTAAATATGCACAGTTCAATTACACATTAAATTTTTATTTGGGTGGGTAGGCTGTAAAGTGAAATAAGTTCCAAAACAGAGTGCCACGATAAGAATGTTTAAAATTTGCAATTAGCATTGGCTATAATGTTAAGTGAAATGACATTCAACTCTTTATTGGACAATCTACTGCACTAGAACCCACACCACCAGGCAAAATGATAGATATAGCTTACTAGCAATAAAAAAAAATTGCGTTTATTTTTGTGTTTTTGTAGCTTATACCACTTTGCAGACAGCCCGCTCATTTGTTACATTACATTTCTAAATGGAGAACAACTACTGTTGGAAAAAAAATGAACTTCAAGTTTATTGATTGCTAAAAGTGAATTCAATCCATCTTACAAAAAAATGTATAAAATGTAACAGGTAAAGCTCACAAATATAAAAAACACCATAAAAACTTTAAAAAGATTCTTTTCTAAATCGGAATCCAAATTCATCACATTTCGCTTGTAGGGTTTTAGCCAGCTGATAGGGACCACAGAAAAACACGGTAACTTTTCCCTTCTGCTGTTCAGCTATGGAAGTAAACACCTAAAAACAAATCATGGGTGTTTAGAACAAATTAACTGTGCTGTTTTTAAGAGTGTATGCAGTTATAGATAAGTTAAGGTAAGTTCTTAGAAGACCCAAACTGAGTTGAAAGGCTTACAACGGTTAAGGGACCGTTTATTTATTAAGTCACACACACTTGGGGGGGGGGGCGTATCACGCGTGACTGAGGAGGGATCTCAGTGGCAAACTTTTGATTGAAAAAATGCTTAGACTTTAGTACGAGTAATTTTTTTTTATCTTAGTAGTTATCTTTCTAATGGGATGTTTGGTAAAATAGACAGAAAGAGAGTAGTGTTAATGACGGTTTTCAACTACCAAAAGTTATTGTGATGTTAATTAAAAACAGAAAAACTGCTGTTCATAGAGCTAATTCGTTGTTGGTTTATTTTCTTTAATGTTATTATATCGCTCGGTAAAGTATGAAAAAAAACGTGTTTTACATCGAGTGAAAAGATTTATGAAAATTAAACAATAGCTTTCTGCTGTGAAATATGTAAATATATTTATATGTTAAGTTGATCGTTTCTTATTATACTCCAGTCTAATGTGTGCTGATCCTTGGCAGGATTTAATAAAAAAATGCTTATTTAAATTTGCGATGTGTGGCGTTATAAGTGACGACCACTAACAAGAAAACACTATCCCAGTCTATCTTTTTTTTTCCAATTTTGTCCTACATCCAATTCGATTAGTTTTTAATTGTACCTGTCAGGCACGGCGCGAGCTCTGCAGTGCTCACTTAGTTCAAATATAATATAATTGGAATGAATACTGCCATAAGAGGAAAATTTACTTTACCGCGGCGCGCGATTGAATACTGTTCGAAAGCGAGAAAGGCAAAACCATTCCACGGCTAGCACCGTTATGTGGTCGCACGCTTAGTTTACTCTCCAGTTCTTATTTATATCAGTGGTGATGACATGCAAAAGGATTATTTTTACTAGCTCAAAAGGGTGCAAAGTGGTCGGTCGCGCACGCTTAGTAATCACTCCAGTAACTATTAGAACTCAATGTTAGTGCTATGCATGATGCGTGACGTATTAAATGAAAGGCGCTCTAATTGAAAGGGTGTAAATAATAATAAGGACCTTGTTCCAGTCCGGCCTCCCCGGCTGCGTGCGGCTCTTGAGCCCTGTGATGAGGTCCCGCTTCTCCTTTTTGTAGAGGAGGTCGAGTGCCATCTGGAGGCCCACCGCCTTCATGTCGGTGCGGAGGAGGGCGGAGGTGATGTACATGTGGATGTCCAGGAAGCGGTCGCCCTCCTCCAGCTGCGCCTGCTCCACCTCCAGCTCGCTCAGCAGGTTCACGAACCACTCGAACGCCTTCTGGTGGCGGTTCAGCCAGAAGAAGTCCACCTGAAGTGGAAGGTTGGTTGAATTAACACTTCTGATGCCATACAAGTTGTATTTAACTCACGCATTGTTTGTCCAAGAGGTTCCGGGAGTTAAATACAACTCGTATCATAGACAAAGGTATTCGGACTGTGAATTCTATGCTTTTTATGTAAGCCATGAAATCCTGATGTAGACAGAGCCCGATTACAGAATATTGCCGTGAAGCCCGAGATTACAATTTAGATTTCTAGAGGGTCCCCAAATCACCCATACTATCAAATTACTTAACATCCTCAATATGCTTTTAAGTTAGTTTGCTACTAAATTTACTTAAAGTAACTTTTAAATAGACCTTTTCGAGCATTATGATAAGGATGAAAATACCTCGATTTGTGATATTTGAGTGCAATGGAGCCCCCGTTTAAAGGCGGACTTCCCTTGCTTGAAGATATTAATCAGGCCCATGGATGTAGACATTCTGCACGGGCTACGAGAAAAAAAAACTGATCTTGGCTTGGCCGTTTTTCTTTGAAAGCTAATTTTTTTGTATGCAAGTTGAATTTTACATTCGGATGTCACCGTCCAAATTGGACTTGACGCTCTTGAGTTACATACAATTCATGCACGAATGTTAGATTTTTTAAAAAAAATTCCATAATGTTTAGAAATTTGAATAATTTTAAAAGCCAATCAAGAACAAAACAAAAAAAACGTGGCACCAAAAGTACCCAATTTTTTTTGCTATTGTCGTGTTAAAGTTGTGTAGTGCGCTATTGATGGAGTCTATTTTGAAGGAAGGACTCGGGAACACTGCCTCGTATTTTAGAACAACGATCATATGACGAGGACAACACCCGAGCTTTACGTACCTTTTTGAGGTGTATGCTGGTCACTGGCATCGGGTCTGACCACCTGTGGCTACAGCTGGGACACGTGTGCTTCGATTTCCTGTATTGGTACATGATGCTCTGCAGGATACTGGCGAAGGGTGTCACGCCGATCCCTGTGGCGATCAGGACAGCGTGACGTGACTGGAAGATATGCCGCGTAGGGGATCCGTAAGGACCGTCTAGGAATATCTGGGTAATAAGATCCTCATAAATGTAATGCAAATTTTTAATAAAAGCTATTAGTATATGATTTGTAGAAATTCGATTGGAGGAATATAGCTAACTGAAAACTAACTGTATAGTTGTAATTATGAAATAAAGAAGCTTAGTATCAATTGAACAATAATTTATAATTATTAAAAAGTAATATTAGAGTCTTAAACTACAATATTTTGAAGTGGGCTATTTGCAGTCACATCTAGAGTCCATAGTCTACTGTAACAGTATTTGAGTTTTTTTTGCAAATTTAAATGTACGCAAACCAACGCCAAAAGAAAAATAGTCTAAAAGACTGTCATAAAATAATCTACTACGATATTATACGATTCTCTGTATCGAGTGCTCTTTTTAACTAAAAGAAAATCTGTATTCTTATATATCACGCTACTCACTTTCAAGGGTTCTTGACTGATGATGACGTTCTCCACCTCGGTCTCCCTATTGAGATCTTTGACTTCTTCCTCGGTGGATTCGAGCTCCTTCTCCATATCCATCTTCGGCTGCTCTTCTTCCTCGTCTTCGTTCACCGTGGGCATCACGATCACCGTCTGGCACCGCCTCAGTCCACGCTTGCACACGGACACGCGGACGGATTTCCTCTTGCGCTTCGGGAACCCCTTCATGGATAGCCTGAGGAAAAGCGGAAGTGGAAATCGAAAAATTAAGTTAAAATTACAATTGAAGAGTTTAAACTTTCAGTTTAGTGTTAAAGGATAATGCAGTCATAGGTTCCTGGAAGGTTAACAGATGACTGGGAAATTTCTTGTCGATCATAAATAATGCAATGCTCGCACTTGAGGTGGGTCAAGATTCCAAACTCTGAAATGCCACCTTTTTGTTTGTGTAACCTCTTCTTGGTATGTCATATGTACATCAGTGCCCAGAAGACCGTAAGACAATGGGTAGGACGTACTTCATTTCGAAGTCTCACTAATACTTTGTCCAATGTGGAAGTAGCCCCTCAAATAAGATAGATACATATCGTCTAATATCTCTGCATATAAATGTAGGAAATTAACGAAAATTTATATTTAGATTATTTTGATGGAGGTGAACATTTCTGCGCTATCAAAAGTAGGTGTTGCTATTGAAAATTTTAAATTTGGTGCGGATTCGAGTATGAAGATAGTCCTCTATGCAAATGTTTTGTATATTAATGTATAGTAGTTTTTATTCCCTACAAAATGGTATATTAAGTTTAGCTCTACTATTAAAACTAACGAAATAATCATCGGTGGTTCGTTTTTTTTCCGCGGCTGTACATGTTTCTTACTATTTTCTACAAGGGACATCAGTACATCAGGCTTAATTACGTTGTGCCATGATGTTATTAAGCTAAGGCTGCCAGGTTCCTGATGCACACACCGGCGGCAGCAGTTCGTCAAACTATTCATTTGCGAAATAATAGCGTCGATCGTTCGGACTATGCTGGTCCATCAAATCAATATTTCGTCTGAAGGTATAAATAGCTTTAGCCCTTTGCACTTGAGGAACATGTTTGATACTTACGTTCTTTTCATAGAACAGTTACATCCTGTTCCACTTCTTTCTAAAGATATATGCTTCAGCGTGTTCTTTTTATATTTAGGGTGGATCATTACAAAATGTTATGCTTGAAGCTGAATATTAGTCTCCTTCTGTACCAGCCATATTTCGTGGTTAATGACATTTGTAAAAAGTTTAAAAAACAAGGGGTTGTGAGGAATTTGAATCTGAAGAATGTTCTAGATCACTAACATACTTGGTACTTCTAAATAAAAACAATTTCTATTAAAAAATATGAGGGAATAACTTTAACTCATAAATGTTATTTTCTTTCTTTTTGAAAGACAAATCGTTATTTTGGTGACCTTAAAGGCGACACACGAGTGCAAAGGGTTAATACAATCATGTTGATGCCCAAGTGATGTCAATAACTTTAAATGGAGTAAAGAACAAGTTAATAAAAAATAAGTGTTTTTTACGTTCAAGAACACGCAGTTTACGTTCAATTTGAAGAACAGGGAACAAAAGAACACATCGTTATTTTGGTGGAGGATTCAATGTTAAAGTTGAGAGGGTAAAATACTAGATTCGTTCATTTGAAACCACTGATCTCTAACTGTAACTTCTGGATAGGGCAAGACATTTTGTTGACTTGAAGTCGATATCGAAGCCGCCAAGATGTGCCCCACTTTTCTTGATACCGCAATATTTCGTATATTTTTCATGTTGAAATACGCCGACATATATTGGTTTTAGCTAAGTTTTTTTTTTATTTTCTTTTTAAACCGATTTTAAATATAATCTGCGATTAAAATAGGAAATCATTTGCAAGTAGAAGTAGTTAAAAAGCAAGAGCATAAACTATTTGTTTGGCAATATAAAAATGAATTCTATAAAAAGAAAATATAATATTTATATACATTTAATATTTCTACAATGCTATGGTAATAAAAAACACCACTAAATCACTTTAAAAAAATGTTGGGACACAGCATGGCAGCTTTCAATTGGCTTCAACGCACCCATAGAGGAAACAAGGTTTGAGACTTCCAGCAGTTACAGTTAGAGTTCAGTGTATGAAACTAACCTGGAATGATTCGAAAATACTTCTTCCATGGCCGAAGCATTCCTGCTGTGCTCCGCCAGCATGGCTCGGATGTCCTCTTTATTCTTCAACTGAATGGCCCTGCTGGCCGAGGCCGAAGTGAACGACGTCCGCTTCCACATCTTGTTGTCCGTTGTCATGGACATAGATGACCGTGGGCTGCCTTTAGTGGACACAGAGAACGTCCTGTCTCCACGCCCCATCTCGATGACGGTCTGGTTGCAACTGTCATCTGAACAGAAGGAGGGATTGGTGAAGGTGTCGTCTAAGGCCTTCCTGTAAGGTTTACACATAACTTTACGGAAAAGATATTGGCTTTTAGATAGCAAATAACTTGTATATAACGCTTTTTAGTAATACAAAGTATACAACAACTACATAGGGACAATTATACATAATAGGTTTGCTATGCTCGCTATAAGGTAGGACACAATAACAATGTCTTAGTAACAATACTTTTACTGAAAACTTTAAAAGTTGAAACTGAAAATTTAAATTATAATTAATATTGGCATCAATATTTTTTTAGTATGTAAATCAATATAAAATTATTGAAAGTAAAACTTTTTGTAAAGCTACAAATGGAAAACAATGGTACCACTGACATGTGTACCATTATTTATTATTTTCTACGTTATTATCATGCCCTTCTTGCGTTTTAGCTATTTCTAACCTTATAGGTAGTTTGTTTTGGACATAATTGATGTTAAGGTTACTATAATCTTTCCTACCAAAGCTGTTTAACGACTTACGACGTCATACAGAGTTTATAGGAATCTAGTTTTCAAAACAGCCAACAGATGGCGCTATCTCAATTTCTCGTTTGTTTACAATTTGGTTATGTTTTACAAAACTCATTTTTTGTTAATATAATAAGACATATATTCTTCCTAATTTAAGCCGACATCATCAAAATAATCATTCACCAATAAATTGATAGGGTTAATCTTTCAAATTGCTTACGTAATGGCAAAATACAAATATGGCCGGAACAGATATTTGTAACTGATGTTGCCATTCCGCGTAGAGAAAAACAGCGAATTTCAATCACCGTGTAAGATAATTGTATATAGAGATTCTCACCTGAAGGCAGAATTGATGGAATTGTTGGTCTTTTTTAATCCATTCGCAATGGGGATCGGCGAAGGGGTGATGAAGGTCGCTTGGCGCAGTTCTGTTTGGCCGGCAGAGAAGAAGGAACAGTGTTTGGCGTCTCTCACTTCCGACGGGCTTCCTTTGGATGAGTATCGCGGTCGCAGGTGGGACATGTTCGAGTTGTTCCTGACGAAGTCCGGGAGGTCGTCGATGTTCTTGGCCAACTCGTCGCTCAGGACGGCTTCTTGGTCTTCCCTCTGGAAGAAGCTGTGTAGGCTGTTGGTCCATTCGCCGACGCCACGGATATGCAGCCATAAAACTTCTAAAAAATATAAGAATGTACTACAGTAGAACCTTATTATAGCCGACTAACAGGAGGTAAAGTTTGTCCATTTTAATGAATGTCCGTTGTATGATAAATAATTTGTTCGAGCACCAATAAAGGACCGCACCAACCGGAAGCCAGGTCCGCAACATCTGAATAGGCCTGCATTTTCCGCCAGCTATATATACCTTCCTGTTCATCGATATCTTGTTCTTTCTCATTTTCTTAAAACACCAAAGCTGTGGTACGCTGTGTGACCAGCACAAAAATGTTGTGCATTCATGATTTGTTGTTTTTTTGGTTAGATTAAACAATGTTCTTTTTATAATTAGTTAATAAAGTTTATTTTTTTACTGTACCTGCGTCTCCAGCATTATATTATGAGCTATCAAGCACGCACATAATTCTTAATTTAATGTAATGCAACATGATGTAAATCACGAAAAATCAGTGGCGGCCCGTGGTCAAAAATGTTAGTGCAGCCGAAATTATGTGAATCCTCCCCCCCCCCTCCCCCGCCTAAAACCATACATGAACGGAACATACATTTCCAAAAACCGTACATGAACGGAAATTCTTTTTTATTCCCTACTCAAATCAAAGTTTATTTTCAATTTTTACGAAATGATAACATGCAAAAAAGAACGGAAAACACTTACTTATTTTTTGAAAATTAAAGTAATCCTGCTTTCTTTTAATCATGCGAATCGGTCAATTTTAATATTAACTTACATAACGAAACAACAGCAGGACCATGTCCTGAAACAACAGCACACAGTAAATGTATCACGAAAACCATTTCCGTTGTGAGATATTCTCGTAAGTTCTCGTTTCACCAACGAGCCAATCAGCATACCAAACATCAAGTACAGGTAAAACAAGAATATTCATTTCGGCTGTACCTATCCTCACAAATGCAATGCATTTGCATGGGGGAATCTCCATACTACGTAGAGGTTGCCATGGCAACGACGCAGCCGATTTCGAATTTCGCTTTTTGGCTGCAATTTGATTGAATGGAGTTTTTACCCCTCATGAATTGTGCATTACGGTAACAGGCTTGCTATTTATCGGAGATTTTGTTTACTACCGTATAATTTTTATTTTCAATTCTAATCTTCATTTAAGAAAATTAGTAAAATATCTTATTTTAGTTTTAAAATACACTAATAAATCTAGGTGCAGCCCGGCTGTACTTGCTGTAGTGGACGAGCCGCCACTGCGAAAAATACAGTATTTATCCATAAAATGTGTTTATATACAGTGGCGGCGATTGGGTGATGAAAGTGGGGGGGCAAGATAAAGGGGAAACAAGAAGTACCTCAAATGGGAAGGGAGGGCGGGGGGGGGGGGGGGGGGGGGAAGGTGGACCAAAAAAAAATGTGCTATTATATTGCTATAAAAAAGCTATGGTATTGCACACTTGTATTTACTCACTATTTTGTGTTATTTGAAGTATACCAACTTAAAATACACAGTAAAAAACTTAATAACATAAATTTAAGAAAAGAAGTTTTCATACCATAAAGCTGATTTGAGACAAGTTAAAAGCTTTATTTTTTCGTTATTCTGACTTAAAAAGGCAAAAGCACGATAACTTTCAGAAATACTATATAAAAGGGCCACAAAAACTAAAGTCCAATTTTCAGGAGTATAAAAAGTATGAACTGTTCAAAACACCTTTATATCACTTGACTATTTTAGCTATAGTCGAAAACAATTTAACTAGACCCTTAAGCGAAGGCTACGATGTGCAAAAAGACTGAGCTATGACCCTGTGGCCTTGATTGATTAAAAAAAAATCAACGGCTGATTTAAAAACAAATAAATATCTATCTGAGTAGTCATATACAGTATGCTCTGTAGACTCCAAAATGACTGTACAAACGAGAGTCATAAGTCATATGCGGCGCCGTTTCGCCTTTTTTCCTTACTGCTTATATGTAAGACTGAGAAAACTTGGGATTGAGTCATTCTGCTAGATTCTGTTTATTTTGTAGATTTAATACGTAGTTACAATAAACTATTTTCTTGATGTTTTCGAAATCAAAGCATTGAGAATTTTAAAAAAAAGCTATTAAATCTTTTCTGCCATCATCTTTGAGAACATTCGCTGATAAGTAAAGTAAACAAATATACTTTTGTGGATTGTGTTTTAAAAATGTTAAAATCGGAGATTTTCTGACTAAAATAATCTATTTCATAACCAAACTATTTAATAAGTAATCATAAGTAAAATTATTATAAACTATTTCTTTCAGAAAAACTATAGAAATTATATGGTTGGTTAAAAAAGTTAATCGCTTTGATTAGACTTTGCAAATGTATGTTTTGTTCTGATTTAATTTAACAATTACTGGTACTTTAGAAGCAAAATTTATTAAAATACTTGATTTAATATTCGAACTCGCAATTTGGCGCTCTTTAAAGCGCCAAAGTTCCTTACCGGGAGGTTGCAAGCCCGTTCTCCCATCGTCCAAACGTTTGGAGGCGACTAGTGCACATTAAATCTGTGAATAGAGAGGGGTTTGAACCTCCTGAAACCCCCTCCCTTATTTACGTTCCCATAGTAGTGTGAGGAAGTTGGAGTTCAACATTTTTCCTTTGTTAGGCAATGCAGTAAAACAATTGACTTGTAATTTAGTTTTAAAAAGTCCAATATAAAAAAAGTTGCGGGGGCAACATACCAAAAAGCGCGGGGGCAACATCCGTAAAAAGTGCGGGGGCAACCGCCCCCCCTTGCCCCCCCGAATCGCCGCCACTGTTTATATATATATAAAAAACATAATTGTAAAGTATATTTCTCTGCAGAAGAGTTTAAATTATATTTAAATAAATTTATTAAAAACAATTTTATAAAAACTGTTATTTATTTTTAAAAAGATAACTTATTTTATGCCCAATAAAAAAAAATTAAAAAAAAAAGTATTTAAAAAAAATATAATTGGTATGTATTGCTGGAAAACTGATGACATCGCAAAGGAAAAATTCGGGTCAAAGGGGTAAACGCAGCATCCTTCCACTCAGACAAAAAAAAATATTGGCTTAATATACTTGACTGCTGACAGTCAAGTATATTCAAGAGACGTCCAATATAACGAAAACGAACATTTACTTCAGTTTATGGACGACTAAGGTTAAGAAGTTTTAAGAGGAGAATCAGCGCCCACTGTATGGATAGCTGTATGACACGTGCTTTTTACGTCAGAGGTTAAGAAGAGGTTAAGAAGTTTTACTTCAGTTTATGGACGACTAAGGTTAAGAAGTTTTAAGAGGAGAATCAGCGCCCACTGTATGGATAGCTGTATGACACGTGCTTTTTACGTCACAAACTGAAGGCCGATTTCAGTTTGATTGTGTCGTGGCCAACAGAAGTTACGATTTCGTCTTTCTCGTCCCCCCTCAGCCTGGTACGTAAAGAGTACATTATACAGCTTTCCATACAGTAGGCGCTGGGAGAATATGGATAAAATAATTTTAACATTTAAATTTTTATTTTTCATAAACATGATTTGCAGATCGCTTACATTGAAAAATATTTTCAATTGAGGCATTTCGATAAAAGATAAGAAGTTCAAAAGGAGCAAGTTATATAAAATATACTAACCATCCAGTTCAGGAGCACTGCTGATTGTAAATGGATGCCATTCAAACTTGGCGATTGCAGGTATGTTGATGTAGACGTAATCTCCGGGTCTGTAATCAAACTTTGGTGGTCTTTTAATGACAAGGTGAGTCACCTGCGATAGAAAGAAGAATGTATCAGGTTCTTCAATTTTACAACAGAGTGGTCGTCCTCCTTGAAACTGACCTTAACGGACAGTTCAGCACTGGTTATAGTATTTGTATAGCAGTTGACTTTGTTCCGCTTCAAAACATTTATCTTCGATGTATTTGAATGGTATTACTTCAGTTGACACTTCTCGTATTGAAAAAAAATTAATAGCTCTTTTTAGCAGTGTATGTGTCGAATTAAGCTTCTAGCTTTAATCCGATCTTTTACGATTTATTTTTTTACACGATTTTTTTTTAATTACCTACACTTGATTATTTACAGCGAGACTATAACTGTGTCTTGGAACAAGAACAAACAATGGCAATTTCATAAATTTTTCAAAACACTATTTTGAATATATCAATTTTAGACTTCTAAATAAAATGGAAACCCATGTCGCTAGGCTTCTCTAACCCTTCAAAATCGAACCAATCTGTGATTTACTTAACAGTTAAACAAGGCTGAGCCTTAAAATTTGAAGCCATTTTTTCTGTCAAAACTGTCAATTAAGACACAAGTCTTTCTTGCTCCAAGCCACATATATAGTAGTTACCATGCGATGCAAGACAAGTACCTTGGATGGCAGGAGCACACCTTGCTGCACGTAGGCGAGTTTTCCGCTGGACAGATTCCTGTTCACCCGGATGGCGCACTCCATGATGAAGAGGATGGCCGGTCCCAGAAACCACTTCCAGAAGCTGGGGCCGTGGAGGATGAGGCAGATCCAGAATACGAAGGCCAGCAGGTGAAGGTAGTAGAAGACCTATGAAAAACATGTACCAGCTCTATTTATAAGTTTCATTGATATTGCTGTTGCAGTGTTCTAGAATTAACGTCGCTCAAAAGCTTCGCAAAAATGGACATTGGTTGTGGTTCAAGATCTATTATGAAGGAAAGACCCGGGAACATTGCGTCGTTTCGAACCATAGTCAGATGACGGGGACACCTCAAATGACACCCTCCGCATCTTATATAAAGTTCTGAACGTTTGGACTACTATAAATTGCACAGTATACACGAGGAATTTGTTTTAGAGGACAACGAGGAATGAAATTGGCAACCCACCGACTACGAATTTACCGTTCTTTAAAAGTAGCGATATGAAACAAACTACCCTTTAGTTACAAGTCTAACGTAATAGCTACTGGCAGAATGTTTTAAAATAGTTGTTTATATTAATGTTACTATAGAGCGGTGGATTTTAAGGTCCCCTTTGATAAAACTTTTCATTTAGGAGTACCCCCTTTTCTATTCATAACAAATTGTTTTTGTAAGGCAGTTCTTAAGTCAGCTGGCAAGTTAATCAAATGACTCAAATAGATGAGACTTACAAGCTTTAATTTTTACTTTCATTATTTTTATTTTAGGTGTTTTTCGCCGTTACTAATATTTTTGCGTATCCCGACCGGACAGCTACGTACCCCCAGAGGTACTCGTCCCTTTTCTCTCTCTCGTGTATCACAGGTTGAGAACCGCTGCCCTATAGCTTCACATTGGGCAATTGGAAACGGTTTGGGGTCTATCTCGAAGGTAAGACCCGAGAACACCTAGTATTTTTTAACCATGATCTTAAAAAGAGTTTGATATTGGAGCTGGCAGATGACACCCGACGCAACCTGATAGGAGTCAGGACATTGGACTACGATCAATTTTTAAAGTGCACTACTCCCTTATACACGACAATCTAGTGTTTGGCGCAGCTTGGCCATATTTGGCCCTTGTGCCAGTAAACTCCAACCAACCCTTATACACGACAGGAAATATTACGAAAATTTTTTGAACAGAATATTTAAGAAATGAGTACTTGTATTTTGTATTGGTGATTAAAAATTTTAGTTTCACGCGGAGTGCCAATAAATACCGATTACTAAACACAATAAGATTTAGATATAGGAACTCCTTTGATGATCGACCATTATAACATGATTACTTTAGTAAATACTAATACATAACTAAGTACTAAAGTACAGACTTAAGTACATAACTAAGTACTATCTAAGTAATAAAGTTCTAAATTAAGTAATAATGTAGTAAACTAAATACTAAAGTATTACTTTAGTAAGTACTTCCGATGCCTACTTCAATACTTTAAGTAAGATCACCGTAATTACCAACCTCGAACTTTCCGTTTCTTCGGACGAACGGCATGGCCGATATGCACATGATGAGGAGTATGACGAGGAGGATCCACCCGGTGAGACAGGCCGCACCTCCCACCCACCCAATGCTAAAGTGGGTGGAAGTGAGGAGCTCGGCCAGTGGCTTTTGCATCTTCTCCGAGAGTAAAGCTGTTGAAATAAATCGAATAAGCATTAACCATGAGATTATCCCTGTTAAAACAAGTTGGTTTCGACCAAGAAGTTTTGAATAGGAGGTGATATGAACTGAAACGTGACGTCACTGCAGTTGAGGGGCCATCACTTATTATGCCACGTTCCGACGCACCTCTGATCCGATTCTACGTTTTATCTCTGCACTTCATTCGTGGTTGCAATGGTTTGAACATTGAAATAATTTCGAATTAAACAGATGCGGTACCGATAGCGGCAATCCGAATAATAAGCCAAATAACGATCCGATTGCCAAATAATGATCCAAATGCCAAATAATGATCCAAATGCCAAATAATGATCCAAATGCCAAATAATGATCCAAATGCCAAATAATGATCCAAATGCCAAATAATGATCCAACCTACCAATTAATGATCGTACAATACGAAAATTTCATCACACAAAGAAAATATACGCTTGGTTAAAATTTAAAAAAATGTAATCGAGTAAATTTCATTTAAATATAAAAAAAACCTAATATTAATATTTATTAGAATCAGCACAAAGCTATTGGTTATGTTCTTTAAAGATTTATATAGAAGTAATAAAATCGTTATTGTGTAAAATTTAATACAATTAAAAACATTTTAGAATTTATACTAAATTCTAAAATTATTATTCTGTTTCGAAAATCAATTAAATGTATTACCACAATTCATACAAAATCGCCAAATTTTCGATTATTTGACAAAGTTGAAAGGATATTTTGCCCGATAGTTGCATGTCCAATAAATGCTGAGTGAGCAGATAAAATTTTAGCTTTTCAATTGCATACAACAAAATAGTTCAGTTGCATGTTCGATAGTTGCCAGTACTCGGCTAGCCTAACTCTAATCACCTTGGGTTTAGACGAGATAGTACTTACTGAAGTTGGCGATGTGCATGGCAGTGTGGAACAGACTGAAAAAAAGAATGGCGCATCCCGTCAACTTGTGATAGTACAGGTGCTGATCTATGGGGAAATACTGCGAAAATCCGTGCGTTCTGAGCCACGTTAGCGTCTGACGTAGCACTAGCAGCACGATGAAGGAACAGTTGAAGTTCAGACATTGTCCTGTAATAAAAAACAAGCCATTTGTATCTTGAAAGTGTGATTATTCTAGAAGAATCGATGCTTTACTTCGCAAGATGTGTTAAAGTGCACTTTCCGTGAATTTGAAATTGCGAGGGCATTTGAATACTCCAATAGGAATCTAAATAGTACCCGATTGGGATAGAGGAAGAACAATTATTTTAATTGAAAGAAACCCCCTGACAATTACAGTTTTCAGTTTCTTTAGTATTGCTATTAATTTTCAGATGACCCGTCCTAAAAAAGTAGTTAAAATGCACTTAACACATCCATATTAACATTTATATTATCTTAACCATCAAAGAATTGAAGAAATAGTTGTAAATTGTACATACATGTATACTGCAAGAAAAAAAACTTTGAGAAAAGCAGAAGACTGATTTTATTGAATCTTTATTTAAATCGGAACTGTCATAATGTAAAAAGCACATATGTAAATAATTTCGATTGAGTATGTTGTTACCTTTTATTTGCTTAATTGGTTTAGCTCCTTAGACCGGGTTTACATTATGTAAAAAAACAGCTATATAGCTGATTAGCTGTACTACCTACAAGTTTTTAAATGCCACCTGAAAACACAACTATATAGTCCAGCTATATAGTTTAAATCAAGAGCTATATAGTTGGAAATGAGGTATAGCCAGGCTGGAGGCGAATTTTTTTATGGTAGCACATCTATATAGCTATAGCCGTAAGACATGCACATGCGATCTCAAGAATTAAAGCATCTTGAAGTCAACTGGTTGAAGCTGTCAGTCATCCAACAGTTGCAATCAACTGGTGCCTGGCGGAACCACGAAAAGCTCATAGCCTCTTGGCTCGGGGAGCTGGCACTTGGAGGGGTGGGGAAAAATTGGTGTAGCTCTGGATTTGAAAGTCAACTGGTTGACTTAATCAAGTAAATGCCATATGCTACAGCTACAAAACTTTTTTGTTCAGATTAGAATTGTTTTTAGTCAAAGTTACATATAGCGCTACAAATTCCCAGCTACATAGCTGTTTTGCTGTATAGTATAATCCCGGCTTTACAACCACGTTTTCGGTAGTCTATACAGCCTCAATGCATTACTAAACTGGCTACAGAGTCACATTGAATTTATTGATCTGATTGGATAGTGAATAATATCATTTGAGTTTATCAAATGAACTACTGACGACATTTCGGGTTGTGTCATAAAAGTAGAATACATAAAACAATTTACAGCCTTCCACCAGATACAACACTTTTGGCTACAAGTTTGAGCATTTAATGTGTTGAAGACGTGGATGCAGAAACCAGACAGATCTACTTTTTTCCGATTTAAACTTTTTTACTTATTTCCATAAAGCAGAAAAAACTATTTATTGGTGCAAGAATCAGACAGGTCTAAGCAAAGGCTATAAAGATATAAAGGAAACAGAGCTGTACTTTTATATTATACGATGCAAGAAACGTAGAGTGTATGTCGTCCTTCCCGAACAACTTTGAAAACTGGAGTTGTACGCATCTTGCGCCCACATCCTTGTATCCATAAACTTCAATTGTGCCCATATACCACCATTTGATTTCTGTGTTTGAGGACGTTCAAGATAATGAAAAATAAATGTATTCATTTACTTCATTTAACATAAAAGTGCGTCATTTCCTTTAACTTTTAATTTAGATTGCTATTTTTTACTTTAATGTATATATGAAGATACATGTAGAATTCTCGCCATGGCAATTTCATATTTATTTGGCGATTTGGGATCGGACTGAGATTCTTGTGGATTAAATACACCTTATTTATAACTTTCTCAAATTCTGATATCAATAAAAACTGCGATCATGTATCCATCAGCAATTTGACACAAGACTTACCGCATGCTCTTGCTAGGGCGACATATATGTTGCTGTTCCAGTAGTGGCAAGCTCTGGTGGCAAATAGGACGACATTGGTGAAGAAGTACAAGATGAGAAAAATGACACTTGTCCAATTGTTTCGTATGTGTTGCCATTTCTTTCTCAGAAAAACGAAATTGCAGGCAGGACTAAAGCTTTGGTTTGTTTTCATTGGTGGGAGGAGCCATCTTTCTATGCTGAAAAATAAGATATTAAAAATTTCGGTAACTTTTTTTAAATACTGATGGTACCAAAATAAAAACTCAAATATTAAATTTAAGCTTATTTTTGTTCCAGGGTCTGTTTGAGACGCAAATACGTCTTTCTTTTGGTAAAGGTAATAGTTTCGTGCAGTCGCATAGCAACAAACATTTGTAAATTCCTTATAATTACACGTGGAATTAGACTGTAGAGATTAATGACATAGTCTCTACAGTCTGATTCCACGTGAAAAAATGACGTTTCAAACAGACTGATTATTGACCCATTTCACCCTGTGACCTTTGTACCACGTGGGGGGAGTGTCGCCTTTGGCTGCATTTACTCAACGTGGAATCATCATATGGGGATAAACGACAAACCCTCGTGTAAATGAAGGTGAATCACGTTAACCAGGCTGAACTTTTATCTTTTCTCACTTTTGTACTACGTGGAGCACAAAAATATTCATGAACCAAACCTTGTGGAACATTGCTGTCTGAACCTATCCGATTATTTTTGGTGGTAGGAAATGTAGAAAGAAATGACAGTGCTGCAACAAAGTAGGAAGACCCTTCCTAAATTTATCAGTAATACAATACAATAATATACAAACACATTAATTTCTTTTCAATTATCACAGAACAGTAAAAAAATAATTTTAAATTTAATTTATCTTAAGTTGGTTACTTACCAAAAAAAAAATTACATCTGAACTCAATTGCGGATTAATATAGAAGCTAACAGGAGTTATAGCCAATTCTTTGGGTATGTTTTACACCATATCAAAACAATACTACATATTTAAAAAAAATATAATTAAATTACTGGCTACCAAGTCTAAAAACTATAAATTTATGAGAATATACGTTTATAGTTTTTGGACTACTTGGTAGTCAGTCCGCCGATTCTTCCCTGTTTGAAAGATTTGATTTTAGAAAGGATTTGAGACTCACCTGAGCGTGAGGTTCTCCATGAAGGCGGGCTGTCTCTCCAGCTGCTCCCGGAACTCGTCGAAGGTGATAGTGCCGCTGTTGTCGGTGTCCGCGTCCTCGAACAGCATGCGCGTCAGCTCGTCGATCTCCTCCTCCTCGAACCTCAGCCCGTTCTCTTTCATGCACTCGCTGATCACGCTTCGCAACTCCACAAACTGGATGCTGCCATCGTCTGAAGGGGGCGAGAAAGAATTAGGCTAGCCGACGAGCAACAATTGCACTGCAACTTTTAATCAATTTAGTAACTAAAAAAAATCACAACCAACTGCGAGTGTTTATATTTAGTTGCAATCAACTTATGGCTGCCAGGTCTCAGATGTCTCAATGGTCAAAATGAAGGTGAAAAATCGCCCAACTCCGATTACAACAATCCAGACAAAATCGCCAAATCGATTATTTGCCAAAGGGGTATTTGACGTAATTAAAAATTGAAAATAGTGAGCAGAAAAAAATAACTTTCCAGTTGCATGCAACTAAACAGTTTAGTTACATGCTCGATAGTTGCTAATGCTTGGATAGTCTTAAGCCATGGCCATACTAGTGTTCAGCCTGGCACAGTACGTTCCAAGGTTGGTCATGGGGTAGTAGTGCGACAGCTCCACCATTAGCAATGAACGTGAAGTGTTGGAGGTTGGATGGTATTGAAAGGCTGGTCAAATAAAACGATCAGGACCTTCCAGGCTCACCCCCAAGTCAGTAGCTAAGGAACATTGGCCACACTGGAAATGCGTAGCCAATCTTTGCCGTTGGTGCTTTTTCGCAGCAGGGGGAGGTATAAGTTTGAAACAAATATTTGCGAATGACTAGACTGGATGCCACCGTGGCCCTTGCTTCAGGAGAAAACGATGAGGAACTATGGCAAAACGACAATGGTTTATTTTTGTTGAAATCGAGATCTAAATGCCTTGTGGCAGCTACTGGGTTGCATTTTCATGATCACAAAACGTGTCGTCATCTCATTGTTTCCCCCATGAACTTCCAAACAAATTCCTTAACCCGCGAGCACGCGCACTGTGATTTAGATGTCCGGTCGTTCTAGTGCGATAAAAATATCTGTGGTAAACACACCATTTATATTTGCAAAGAATGGGAATAAATTGTAAGCATTTTTTGTAATTATTTATTTTTAATATGCACTTAGGGTCTGTTCTTTCATAGAAAATGCCTTTAATGTGGCAAAAGACATTCTCGGTAGTATTATTTCAACATAAGCGGCTGACCGGGTCTGATTGATCCACCGCGCGTCCTCGTGTAGTATTTACAGCGCGCGTTTCCCCGAGTTAAGAAAGTTTCATTTTATATTGGATATTGAACTGCGGTCAATTTTGAAAGTTTATTATCCGCGCAATGCACAGAGAATGGAATTCAGTCTTCTTGTGATTTTAATAGTGTGATTTAAAATTTAGTAGTTATATTTGTAGTATACCAAATACAGACAAGACTAAAATGTACCGATTGATTAATTTGACACATTTGCTCGTGTAATTATAAAAACTTTCTCTCTCTCTCTCTCTCTCAAGTAATTGTAAAATATACTAACCTTTGAAATCGTAAAAGTGAACAAGTTTGACATTTCGTGTAAATTTTGTATCGGATGTGAACGTTACACGAGTTCTCAGGGGAATATCTGGTTAGTGATGAACTGGTTAGTGCTATATATCCTAAATGGCTATACCTAAAAATAGTTATTAACCCTTAATTATAGATTTATTATTCAATGGATAGAGGGTGTGTGACCAAGTCCCAAGCATTTTTTTTGTCTATTCTTTTCACGGCCGGCCTTTTGGCGACATCAATGGTGCTTTATCGCGGGGTTCGTAAACTTGCGTACATACCAATTTTATATTATAAAATTATTCCTTTATCTATACATAGCATTAATGCATGTTTCCGCAGCGGATCCTGCCGATCTTTCAGGGTTAATAAAACCCTTTTATATAAAATTCCATGCCGATCAACGTGTTGAAATGTCCAACTCACTGTTCAAGTCGTAGACCTGGAAGAGAATGTGAAGTTTCTCCACTGGACTCTGGTTGGCGAAGGTCCGCATAACTTTCATAAACTCCTCCAGTGACACTGCGCCGGATTTGTCTGCGTCGAATACGTTGAAGATCCGCTCCACGAAGAACATCTAGTAAACGAAATTATATATATGTAAACCCAGATGCAAAATCACCTATACGCACTAAAAGCTTATTTTGAATAAGTCGCGAAGAACTGTCAAAATGTAACTATTGTTAATACAATATTAATTTTTAAATAAAGAAAAAATACAATTTTTTTTTCAGTAAGATGTGTATGTTCTCAGATTACTGAATAAATTATAGTCTATATAAAATTTAATATTTCGCATAAAAGGTCTTGCAAGTGGTTGTGTTGCCATGTTACAGACGTTCAAGAATAATATACATCTTGAATACTATTTTTTTACGTTTGATTTTTCCTGACTAATTTGTTATTTTTTTTTTTATGAGTGGAGTACAGCTGTGTCAAATATACGTAATCGAAAGTTTAGAACTGGAAGACTATATTGAGTAAATTATCTACAAGAGTTGTTAAATATTTCATAGAAAAAGCTTCAATGAGAGTAAAAACGGATTAATCTTTTGCACTCGAGGTACATGTTCTATATTTACGTTCTTTTATGAAACAGTTACATCACGTTCATGTTCTTTTTAACCCTTTGCACTCCGATGTCGCCTCTCAGGCGACAACATAACGACCAGTTCTTTTGTTTATCTGTTCTTTAAAATAAAAGAGAACAGCACGATCTTGTGTTTAGAACATCAATCTTTTTTTCAACTTGTTCTCTTGCAAATTCAAAACAGATTAGGATGATTTTTTGTCTTCCTTTATGAGTATTAAAACAAAATCTGTGTAAAAGAACGTAAAGAGGAATAACTGTTCCATAGAAAGAACACAAATCGCAAAGTGTTCTTGGAGTGCAAAGGGTTAAAGAGGAATTTTCAGCATGTTCTTTATAATTATTAAAAAAATTAAGTTATGCGTGAACTTGAAAATTAACACTTTGCATTCCTCGAGCACTTTGCGATTTGTGTTCCTTCTATGTAACAGTTATTCCTCTTTACGTTCTTTTCCACAGATTTTTTTTATAATCATAAAGGGAAAAAATCCTAATCTGTTTTGTATTTGCAAGAGAACAAGTTGCAAAAAAGATTGATGTTCTAAACACAATATCCTGCTGTTCTCGTTTATTTTAAAGAACAGGGAAACAAAATAACTGGTCGTTATGTTGGTGCCTTACGAGTGCAAAGGGTTAATCTCAGTATACCAAGCATACTTAGATGTTTATGACAATTGTCAAAAATTTTTTTTAAACTGAGGTTGTGAGGAATTTCAATTTGAAGAAAATTTTGGATCACCCCCTCAACTTAGATGTTTCTAGATGGCAATTTTTTTATTTATTAAAGTTTGTGAAAGGATAATTTTTTTTTAAACTCAATAATACATTGCTCCGTTTCATTTGGAAGAAAATTAGAAAAACACCGTTATTTCCGTGACTTAAAGGCGACACTATGTCAAAGGGATGACCAAGTTGATGTCATACTTTTAAATGGTGTTGGGTGAAGATCAAACTAACGAAAAACGTTTTATGTTCAAGAACATGCATTTCTCGTGCAATTTGAAGAACAGGAGAAAAATAACATGTCGTTATATTGGTGACAGATTCGCCACTTGAGTCCAACGGGTGAATATTCCGAATAACTGAACTATTTAAATGGAGGTTAAAATTGAGTAGAAAGATTTAAGGCTACAACAGCAGAGTACAATAAAAGCATGTATAAAATGCAAATCTAGCGAAATGAAACATTTTATTTACTACTAAATCTATTCAATTTAAAAAAGAAAAGTTACACAATTAATACTGATTACCCAAGTTTGAAACTTCATGAAGTCACGAATTCTGACACTTAAACCAATTATTATATCATCACAGACTATAATTAAAGTGAACCAGGCTAAGAAACACTTTACTCATATAACGTGAAAATAATACAAAGTCGTGAGAGTAAAATAAATCATTGCATTTCTTATTTAAATGAATGGCGCATTAAAGAAGAAGAAAGCTGTTCGTGAGTTACTTTATTTCCCTTTTGAAAAAGGTGAATAGAATTATTACCATAATCCTTGAGGTTTCGCAGATGAGTATTAATAACTGCATGGGGTAATTTCATTTGCATATTCAAAAAATGTCCCCTTCGCGTTAGAAGTTCCTCAACGTTTATTTTTCATTCAACGCGGTGACATAAATGTTACGAAGACTTATTAATGGAATGTTAAAATGGGTGCAGGCACGAAATGGAAAATACATTCATAACTTTGCGACAGCCAAACAAAAGGTGTTTTTGAATCAAGCGTTTCTTTAATTATAGACTCAGAAAATCTTGATCAGCACATATTTTTTAAACGTCTACGCACATTTCAAAACGTTTGGTAAATGCTTAATTATTTTTTTCTTATTGGGTAGTTCAATCTTATAAACACTCATATCAGTCGTTTGTGAATTAGACTCATTCTAAGCGGACGTTATAAACGCGCGTCGCATTTTGCAGAAGCCTCTGTTATTAGTACATACGAATTACATGGTTTGAATGTACCAATCACAGAGGCGTTTGCAAAATTCTACGCGCGTTTATGACGTCCGTTTAGAATGGGCCTTACACTCGAAGTACTGAAAGTAACAGAAATTGAAAAGCATTTTTGTTTTGTTGATTTTTTTGTCAAAGAGTAAGGCGGAGGATCTGTCATTGAGGAACATCAACCAAGTGTTTTGTATTCCTTAATTACAGAACCATATACTAAAAATAACGCGCGTTAATAGCGTCCGTGCAGAATTAGTCTAAAAATGACGTTTAAGGTCAACAATTTGTGGTGTTTTACGGTTTTCAATTGTCAGAAGGGGATATTTAAAACTGGTTTGAGCTTCTATGAACATAGAACGCATCATTCTACGTTAATTTAAAATACAAGTTATTAATATATGTTAAATTTACATCGATTTCATATAATAGCACGTTGTTTAAATATCTTTTGTACATGAAATTAACATTGTACCATTAACACTCGCCTAAAGGACGGGTTATAGCATTGGAATAACATTGGCAGCGAGAAGTTACTAATGCAGTTTTAAGTATATGTTCAGTTCATTGAACCAATCAGAGGGACGTTGTGTTTACAACTAACTCCTTGAGGAATACCAGAGTGGTTGACAAGGGCGGATCCAGAGATTATTGTTAGGGGGGGGGGTAATACAGTATATTGTTATCATAAACACCAAATTTGACCCCCTTAGTTTGAAATTTTTCCTTGCCTAAGGTGACTTTTGAAAATATAATCTTAGATGTTAGGGGGGATAATTTCCCCTTTACCCCCCCCCCCCACATGGGTCCGCGCTTGGTGGTTGAGCTTGACTATTGAGACTAGTCGCGCATTAGCAACAATTGTACTACAGCTTTTAATCAACTAATTAACCAAAAAAAAATAACACGTCATCCGATTCTGATTATTTAATTATATCCATATCAGGACTGCCAAATATCAGATTTCGCAATCGCCAATATGTAGTTGAAAAATCGTCAAACTTGTAATACTACTATCCATCCAAAATCGCCATATTGTCGGTTATTTGCAACAAAGACGTTATCGTGGTAACGGACGAAAGTATCTTTTATACAACTAAAAACTTGTTTATGAGCGGATGCAATTTGAGTTTACCAATTGTGGGTAATTAAATAGTTTAGTTACATGTCCGATAGTTGCCAGTGCGCAGCTAATAGGTTCGAGTAGGTAGAGGGGGGGATTAAATTTGCCAACGGGCCTAATGTAACCTAGGGTCTTTACTTAGGTTGGTTGGTTGTATGGGGTTTAATGGCGCAAGGGCCAAATATGGCCAAGCTGCGCCAAACACTCGGTAATTTAGACCAACATTAAAATTCTAAAAACACATAAACAAAACTAAATATTAAAGAAGAGGTAAAAATCCTGTGTAATTTAAAAAGATAAATAGTGATGGGTGAGGTGGATGATTTAATAAATACGATAAAGTGGGAGATAAAGTATTAAAAAAGCGATTATATAAAAATCGAAGACTGGGACAAGAAGTCTTTACTTAGGATTTAGAAGCAAGCAAAACTTACGTTCTTCGATTGCACAATGTTCTTGAAGCTCTCGAGGTCGATCTCTTGATTGTCTCCGACGGCATCTTTGAAGATGCGTTCCAAGTTCTCGAGGTTCTCTGGCGTGAGGCCCCGCGTGGAGTTTCTGTTGAGGTTGGACAGAATAAAAAAAATACTTAAATCGGATATTAAAGCCCTGGCACATGCCCTTGCGTTTAAAATCAGATGCTGCGCTTGACGTCCAACCAATCCAGTGTCTTGAAGGAAACCAACTAATCCATCGAACGCCTAGCCCAGCGTCTGCTGATGAAAAGCGCAAGAACATGTGCCAAGTTTTAGAGGACAGTTGGTAGTATAGTGTAGCTCTGACAATTTGGCTGTAAAACCAGTTCTGGATATTGATAAATAAAAAGGGCGTCTAGTCAGCAAACTATTCTAAACTGAGTAAGGCTGTTCTACTGCTTACTAAATATATCAGAAAATCTATACGGGACAGTGCTCCATATGAAGACATTATCCCAAACACCTATTTTTATAGCACACGCGGTCAATTTTATTGCGTTAGTTTTATTTTGTTTATTGTATTAAACATACATTCATAAATGCTAAAACAATTTAGGGATAATTCCTAGTATATGGTACCCCCAATATTTGGCGACAATTACTAGGAAATACAATTTATATTTTAGCAACCCTAATTGATGGCGGACGTAGTACTGGCAATATTTATGGTAACCATAACAAGTATGTATTAGAGTAGTAAATATTCTGATGTCTATTAATGTCTTTCGTCGGGTGATTACTCGGGTATTGTCCCCGACATCTAACCATGGTTCATAAATAGGAGGCAGTGTTCCCGGGTCTTTCCTTTGATAGAGAATCTTAAAGATATATCCTGAGTAGTCGCTAATAGCCCACTGTGCAACTCTTGTGGGACATTAAACAGAAACATAAAATATGTTGTTTATTCACAACAGAACTAATATATATATATATATATATATATGCGAAAACCCCCACTCATTCACTCATCACTAATTCTCCAACTTCCCGCATACCTATGAAGAAGAAATTTGGCAAATTTGTTACTTATACGTTAAGCGTTGAAAAAGTAAGCTATTTTTGTTCCAATCGAACGTATTTAAGGGGGTGTAAAATCCCTTTTTCGATGTTAGTAGTGTGGGGTTTACTTCATATACCCGATACTCCCCGCTTAGGCTGGTGTGATCACTTTAGCCTGACTGGCAGAATATCGGCGTAGCAAGCAGGAGTTCCTGGGTTCGATACCGAGTGTAGCCAAATAGTTTTAGTGCTATAGTAGCAACGTTAGTTTGGGAATCTATTAAAATATGGATGTTAATCAACGGGAGTATCGTATGTATATCCACATTATTGTACATCCAACTTCTCCATATTATCAATATTGCGGGACCTTTCTAATAAAATTTCGTTACAAATTGTAACTTTTAATACTGTGGTTCCTTCTGATGGATGACAAATTAAGAATATTATTTATGTCGCTTACAAATATTGTATTTGTATCTATTTTGTAACTTATTTCCTTCCCGTGCGTAGAACGGGTATTTCAGCTAGCATATATATATGTGTGAACAAAGAGGTTGCAAGGCATTTAACCAACCTTTCATGCTAAATATATTAAATTCGAATGCTGGTAATATTTGATACCGATATTATCATTTTGAAACAAGTTACCAATTTCCTAATAGTATTTTCCCATAGTTTTACGATGGCGTCAATTGAAAAGAGGAAACTTCTATTTCATTTCCACACAGACCCAGGAGGTAGAAATAGACCTGCGCGTTTAGTTTAGAGTGCTTTCGCCTATAGCCCTAATGCACTTGCCGCCCGATGTTGTTCAACGGCAGCAACAGAACAGCCCGCGGACGAACCTACGGAGCCTGTTGGGCTTCTTCGAAGGCTCACGACGGATACCTCCAGGAGAGCCGCTCTCGCATATCGCGATGAATCGCCGCATGGGAAATTCGGAGCTTAATCCTTTGACAACTTCTCCAGTATAGGATTCCATGGTATGCAGTTGTGCGAGATCGAATGCTATTTCACGGCGGAGGGCTCGTGTTCTCAAGATGGACTGAGCTCTTGCGATGATGCAAGCGACAAGAAAACGGGCTCGGGTGTTGATAGCCTCGTTTTTGGCTCCTAATATCGGAGCGCCCTCGGCTACTGCTTCCTCCTTCCTAACGGAAGGTCCGTCACCACGTTCCATAGGAGGAACTGCGTCCAAGACGCTAGGTTTCATGGCCTCATGAAGCGACCGAAATCCTTGACGGAATAGAACCTTCAACTCTTCCTCTGATTTGAGGGGAGTACTAGCCATTTTTCTCAATAATAAAAATCTGTAAATACTATACCAGCAATACAAATTCGCAAAATGAAATTCACAGTTTCGTTAGCAGAAACTTTTCATCAAATGGTGATAAAAAAGCTCGTTATCTTTGTTGCCGTGAAACATTGTTGCATGTTTTCATTATTGCGATATAATAATAAAATAATAATTAAAAATATTTCATAATAATTCATACATCTGGTTATTGTTTCATATTTAGAGAAATCTCCAACAATGAATGACTTATTATGAAATATTTTTTATTATTTTATTATTATATCGCAATAATGAAAACATGCAACAATGTTTCACGGCAACAAAGGTAACGAGCTTTTTTATCACCATTTGATGAAAAGTTTCTGCTAACGAAACTGTGAATTTCATTTTGCGAATTTGTATTGCTGGTATAGTATTTACAGATTTTTATTATTGAGAAAAATGGCTAGTACTCCCCTCAAATCAGAGGAAGAGTTGAAGGTTCTATTCCGTCAAGGATTTCGGTCGCTTCATGAGGCCATGAAACCTAGCGTCTTGGACGCAGTTCCTCCTATGGAACGTGGTGACGGACCTTCCGTTGTTAGGAAGGAGGAAGCAGTAGCCGAGGGCGCTCCGATATTAGGAGCCAAAAACGAGGCTATCAACACCCGAGCCCGTTTTCTTGTCGCTTGCATCATCGCAAGAGCTCAGTCCATCTTGAGAACACGAGCCCTCCGCCGTGAGATAGCATTCGATCTCGCACAACTGCATACCATGGAATCCTATACTGGAGAAGTTGTCAAAGGATTAAGCTCCGAATTTCCCATGCGGCGATTCATCGCGATATGCGAGAGCGGCTCTCCTGGAGGTATCCGTCGTGAGCCTTCGAAGAAGCCCAACAGGCTCCGTAGGTTCGTCCGCGGGCTGTTCTGTTGCTGCCGTTGAACAACATCGGGCGGCAAGTGCATTAGGGCTATAGGCGAAAGCACTCTAAACTAAACGCGCAGGTCTATTTCTACCTCCTGGGTCTGTGTGGAAATGAAATAGAAGTTTCCTCTTTTCAATTGACGCCATCGTAAAACTATGGGAAAATACTATTAGGAAATTGGTAACTTGTTTCAAAATGATAATATCGGTATCAAATATTACCAGCATTCGAATTTAATATATTTAGCATGAAAGGTTAGTTAAATGCCTCACAACCTCTTTGTTCACTTTGCGGAAAAACTTTCAGTATCTACCACTTAAAATAGATTCCCGAAGCATTTTGTTCAATCGATCTTTTTATGATTCGAATATCTACCACCTTTCGTATAATGGATAGGTGTTGACATGATACATACCCACAAGATCGGTTAAGGTCATAATGGATGTCTAACATTTCTGGCGTAGCACTGAGCCTCTCAAACTCGATACGGTATAAAAAATCGAAGTGAGCTAGGAAGCGCGACACCGGCAGAGTTAAGCGACTTATTCTAATGTGTCCCACCATTATTAAGTGAAAAATAATAATTAGGAACTATCATTAATTTCTTTTTCAATAATCATTTGGGAATCCAAAACTCAGGCAACTGCATATATTATACATATATACAATTATGGAACTTTAATTTATAAAAAGTATGCATGATATTTTTAAAAATATGTCATCTCTGAATTAAAAATATTAATAACAAAAGAAAAAAAATCTATAATTCTGAATTATACAAGCATGACATAGTCTCTGAAAATTTATTTAAATTAATAACACTCTGAAAAACCAGAGTTTGTAAAAAAAATTACATTTCGATATCATTAAAGGTGGAGAACACGTTCTTGCATTTTTCACTTTTTGGGCTTGACTTTCGTCAAGGATTCCGACACTGGATTAATTGGATTCAGTGTCTCGGATGTTGAAATGTTAAAAATATATTTTTATGTTCTTGGAATTTTTAAGCTATTTAAAAAAAAACTCACGAACTTTTGGTGGGAACTATATACTATCACTAAGTAAAAAAAATCCAAAGCTGTACTTCAAAATTTTAAAAAAGTAGTTTATCCTGGCGAAAACATGGCTTCTGGTCGTGTGGCCGTCAAGAAACATTACTGGTCATACAATGGTCAGGATAGAACAAACCGATGATTAATCAGAATAGTATGGATAATAGATAGTATGGATAGATATACCTACAGGCTAAACAATTAACCCTCTAGTGCATAGTGTAGCATATATGCTACACAACTTTGAAATGCCCTCTAGTTGCATCTATTGAGTTTTATGTTAATTATTATAGTACCGACACGTAGGGAACCATGTTTCTAATTGTTATAACCGACGCTAGGTTCTTTTCCTTTATAAAAGTGATTGTAATTAAGGCAATCAGTTGCTTTGAGGTCTGTTGATCTAAAACTGGTTCGTTAAGATGAAGTTTTCGATGATTGTTTATTACTTATAAGTATAATCTGGCTCTACAAAAAATGACAGCTAATACCAGAGTTATGTAGATTGTATTTAACTATATTTTGATACTTTTTGAAAATTATTTTAGTAATTACACATGATTTTGCATCTACGATACACAACGGTTTTAATTAATTATTTAATTAAATAGGCATGTAGGATTTTTTTTTGTATATTTTTTCAGTGGTCCAGGGGCAAAAAGAAAGCGAAAAAAAATTCTCATTAAAAAAGAAAAATTCATGCACTAGAGGGTTAAAATTAAGGTTTATTCAGCACATTATCAGTTTCGTTCTGCAACTAATAATATCAACATTCCAGTTAAATACGAGTTCGAATACTGAATGGAAGACTTGAGACTTAATGGAATCAAATTAATTGCGAGAAATCAATATTAGGCTTTTAAATCATCCCTTTACTCTTATCAAGTAGATAACTAAAAGGTTGCCGTTTTCTAGAAAAGTGAATTGGGTCCTTCCCCAAGAGGGGAAATAAGTGCAATATGGTTTTCAGCCCCCCCCCCCCCTAATTAGTACGTTACGGGAGGTCTAAGGGGGGGGGGGGAGGAAAATAGATAAGAGACGAGTATACTCGAGCTTGCCGCCTGGCATGTAAAAAAGTTCCACGGCTATATTCGTGGTCTGTCGTTTGCCGTGCAGAAAAATTTCTGCAGAGATATCTCGGACTGGCCGGCAGGAGGGTTTATACTCCTGATTTAAGAACATACCAGCAAAAAAGTTTCATGTTCAGTGGCTACAGCTAAATATACTTGGAATGTAATCAGGAATACCTTTGTTTAAAGTGAGCTTCGAACATCTTTAAAATAAAGAAAATTACTTACTGTGATTGTTCCAAATTGGCAATTAACTCCATTTTTCAAATTCACAGATTCACGGAAAGTTCCCGGACCTAGAAAAAAATTAGCCATGTTTTCAAACTATAAAATAGCGGCGAGACTTCAGATTAATAAAACATATATTTGAATCTTTGTTATCGAAAAACATTCATCAGCTGCTGCATTCTTAGTAATGCAAAATATTCTTCCTTATTTTGGCATCATCGATGAGGTGTTTCAGTATCCATCTAGAATAAAACCATCCGGGAGAACTGCCTCCCAATTTTGAACCTCGGTGTAATGAAGGAGAATACATGGATCATGATAAGTTTAACGAAGATCCCCTTGTTTTTCGACTACTATTTATCGTAGGGATAAATAATATACCATTTTGCAGGGAATAAAGCCTACTACACATTGACATACAAAACAATTTGCATAGGAGACTGTCTTCATATTAAAATCCGCACTAACTTTAAAATTTCCAATAGCAACATCCAATATTGACTCAATATTTAGAATCTACTACAAAATTTATCGTTGGATATCAATTTACAAGTCATTTGGTAAAGTTTTTTTTTTTTTAATCATATATTTTGAAATAATTTTATTAAGCTGATATTTTTTTTATCTGTGTTACTAATAAACGACCCAAACAAAATACAAAACAAATACAACGATTAAAGCAATATAATATTTTTTATTTAAATTAGGATATTAATATTTAGATAGTAATTCACAAAAACATTTTGCATGTATATGGAAAATTTCGCGATTTTCCTTCTTGCAGTTTTTTTGCTATATTATAATTTCCATCAACTTGATCAAAACATGGGCTATACTCAAATTTAAAATTGGCTGTGCTTTAAATGAAATTTTCGACAATTTTGCTGTTTAGCAGCGTTGTGAACGCGTTGGTATAATATTTATTTCTTATAAATTTTTCGTGTGTTTAAACACTTAGAAAAATTATGTAAGCTGGAAAATAATGCCTAATATTATTGAATGAAAAGTATGACAATTTCTTTGTGTGGCGCGCCAAAGTATTTCTACAAAAAAAGTTAACTTATTCTTCTAATTTAGACTCGACAGTAGAACCATTTACTATTGTGTAGCGTGTTTTAATCCCACCGACTACAAATCACTTCATCTGCGTGTGAAAAGCTGAAAATATATATGTACGCACTATTCATCATCAAGCTATGCACCTACAGCTCGGATTTGTAAAGTTCTGCTTAGTTTTTATTTTAAATGATTTTAACAATTTTAGAAATACTGCATAAAGAAACATTTTAAAAAGTACTCGTAATTCCAAGATAAATATCGTTTCTTTGTAGCTCAGATGATAGCGTACTGGATTTTGGAACGATAGGATACGGGTTTGAGTCCCGATGGGGCGATTCAATATTTTTATGCCTTAAGGGTTTCCCAGCAGGGTGGGACCAAATAACCAGTTATAATTATTCTTGACATTCCAGAAAAAGTTAAATAATTTTAAAATTTGTTAAACTTTATTTTTCATTAACACATTAACTTAATTATTTTATAGTCTAGATAACTGGATATTAAAATTTTAAATCAAGTATCCTTAGGGCTGTTAAAGACGGAGCGGGCTCGGGTGAAAAATTGATATTTGATTTGAGAATACAAACCACTTGGTCACAGATCCGTTTTTCGTCGAATCAGATTCATTTTTCAGCCGCGTCTGCTCTATAATAACCCTTTGAATTGGGTAGATCAGAAGTAAAATAAATGGAACAGTTGTAGTATAGGACATTTGGCGCGTTTTTGTTTTTGGCGACGAAAAATTGCCGTTAAATAGTGCTATGACGTCATAGGGTTGCCAGATTGAAAGTCGCCACAAGAATCGGAGCATACCAACAACGACAGGTGGGGTTGCCATACTATAAATTTATCACCCTTATAAAACACGCCAAATGTCCTATACTACATCTGTACCAAAAAAATATATCAAATTTGAACTAATTAGAGATAATTACTAAAAAAATCATCAGACGATGTCACGCAAGTCCGACCGCTAAACTAAGAACCTCGGCTGCTGTCGAAACTTTCTACCAGTGTCCTCATTTCGTATTCTTTGTTTCTTTCTGTTACTTTGTTCGATATGGAGGTAGCCCCCTCAAATGTGAGCTATACATACTATTTAATATATCCGTATATAAATGTAGAAAATTAATGAAAATTGAAATCTAGATTATTCTGAGAGAGAAGCACATTTCTGCGTTATCAAAAGTAGGTGTTGCTATTGGAAATTTTAAAGTTGGGGCATATTTTAATATGAAGACAGTCCCTTAAGCAAAGATTTGCATATTGTGTAGTAGACTTTATTCCCTATAAAATGGTATATCAAGTTTAGCCCTACGATAAATAACGACAAAAAAAACAAAAGGTGGTATGACCTCCCGCCCTCTTCTTGCCCCTACGATTGATTAGTACGTTGAATAAAAGTCACTTGATCAACACAATGGTCTACTTGGGACTGGCTGTTTGGAAAGATCCAGAAATAAAGCGTGGTTTTCAATCTTGGTCAGATAACGTGGACAACATATCAGTTGATACGTTTGGACCACGATAGATGTGACATGACCAGTCAGGATTTGTTTTAGGGGACAACGAGGAATGAAACTGGTGACCCTCCGATTACGAGTTCGGCTTCAAGACAACATCTAAGCTGCACCCACGCAACCTTACATAGTGTGAGGATACTATTCCACGACGGATTTAAACTGCACCAGTCCCCTATTTACGGCGAATTATTTTTGATGCACGAAAGGAACGAATCTGACACCCCTCGATTACCAGATAGCCACATACATACGATTAGAACACCACGCCTAAATTTTAAACCATGGTTAAATGAGACCGAGCTTGCACCCAACACAATCTCAATAGTTTTGAGAACATTGGTCCACGATAAGATTTAACGGAGAAACCAGTTAGTTTGTACACTGCGAAAGAAAGTGGATATTTTTAGAAGTTTTTTTTAAGGAACGAATCTGATCACGAACTCGTAACAAATTGTCAAGTCCACGTTGAAATTCGAACTCGCAATAATCCAATTTCGAACCAGACATTCTAAAACTAGGCAATCCTTGTCCTATTACACCCAGGGAAGTGGGAGAATCTTGTCAGGCAGCCAATACTTAAGGAGCCAATACCTCCCTTACAATAGAAAGAATATTAAAATCCATGCCTTATCCAGTATTTGAATCCCGACATAAAAAATATAGGTTCATTGACATGTGGGAGGGTATGGTTTTTATCAGAATTATAAAACTGTAGCTTGTACAGAATGTATAGAGAAAGTAGTTTATTTACCTTAAACAATCTTAGGACTATTCTACGATGACATTTTTAACGCGCGTTATAATTTGCAAATGGCTCAGATTGGCGAATACAAATCACTTGGTGTGTATTGCGAAGCTAACGCGCGTAAATAACGTCCGTGTGGAATGAACTTTAGCCAATTTTGATATCGTATCATTGTTATAGCAGTTCAACGTGTATACCACATTTTTAACACTACATTAGTCGCGCCTCCTCACGGCACAGAAACAGATAAACAGTCGCGTGTCATTTGTGTGAGATGCCTCTTCTAATTCATGCGATACTACCGATTGGCTACCACTAAACTGAAGGGAAATAGGATAATACACTGCCATATAAAAATATATCGACATATTTTTTTTTTAAATAACAGTTCGAACATGCCCGACCACACTTAAAACTGTTGTCTTGGTTTTTCTAAATGATGAGCGACTACTAGAGTGCTAAAAACATTTTGTTTAGACAACACCAAATTTCAAAAACCCTATTTTGGACTCGGGTGAACTCAAAGCGATGACAGCATAACATCAAAATTCTAACATTAATTAAAATAATTCAAAGTACTTTAATAGTCAATATTACAAGAAAAAACTCAAACACATAAACAAACTTTAGCGTTATATCAAATTGTTTACAAGCAGATACACAAGTTTTCAAGATCTATTACACTATAATCCTGAAATTAATTTGTTATATTATAATTCATATTAAATAACATTCAAATAATCTTCGATGCATAATAAAATACAATTATAATTCTAGAAACAACTAAGATAATTTACCTTTTCTTCAATACCGTGTCTTTTTAAAATCTTGGAAAACACCCAATGCTTTCTTTAAAAATGATTTTTAGTTTATAGTTTAAGGCCCTCTCTTCCGTTTGAAGTGCGCATGTCTACTTAAGTATCTCTGACGTCGTCCATGGTTCTCGCCAAACGCGCCTAATAGGCGAAATGGGGCAGAGAACACTCGGCCAATTGTTAAGTGCGAAAGCCAATGATCTAAAAATATGGCAAACAGACTTTTCACGGATTTTGGTGTTTGTGGTTAAAAGAACTTTGAAAACAAAGCATATGTGTTCATGGTAATAGAAAGAGAGAGATTAAAATCTTTCTAAGAATGTTTTTTTAATTGAATTATTTAACCGATTATAATGAGGTCTTTTATAAATATCACGTTCTGTTGGCCAAAAAAAGGGGCCCGGTGGCTCCGATGAACAGTATCAGACTTCCAATCGGAGGATTGCTATTTCGAATCGAAGTGGACTTGGCAAAAGTTAAATTATGGCGATCTAACGATCTGTGGGTTACCATATTCGCTCCTAAATTACAAAAGTTGTCCAAAAATATCTTCAATTATCACCGGCACGTATACGGTACTGATGCAGGTTAAATCTGATCAGTGTCCAATGTTCTGACGCCTATTAAGGTTGATGCAGGTTAAATCTGATCAGTGTCCAATGTACTGACGCCTATTAAGGTTGACGCAGGTTAAATCTGATCAGTGTACAATGTACTGACGCCTATTAAGGTTGATGCAGGTTAAATCTGATCAGTGTCCAATGTCCTGACGCCTATTAAGGTTGATGCAGGTTAAATCTGATCAGTGTCCAATGTCCTGACGCCTATATTAAGGTTGATGCAGGTTAAATCTGATCAGAGTCCAATGTCCTGACGCCTATTAAGGTTGATGCAGGTTAAATCTGATCAGAGTCCAATGTCCTGACGCCTATTAAGGTTGATGCAGGTTAAATCTGATCAGTGTCCAATGTCCTGACGCCTATTAAGGTTGATGCAGGTTAAATCTGATCAGTGTCCAATGTCCTGACGCCTATTAAGGTTGCGTCGGATGCCAAGTCAAGTGTTGTCCTTTTAATCTGACCATGGTTCAAAAATACGAAAATCCCGAGTCCTTCCTTCGAGGCACACCCACTGATCTCTAACTGTAACTTCTGGATAGGGCAAGACATTTTGTTGACTTGAAGCCAATATGGAGGCCGCCATGATGGGGCACACTTTTCTTGATACCGCTATATTTCGTATATTTTTCATGTTAAAATACGCCGACATATATTATTTTTGCGTAAGTTTTTTTTTTATTTTCTTTTTAAACACATTTTAAATGTAATCTGCTATTAAAATAGGAAGTAATTTGCAAGTCAAAGTAGAAGTAATTAAAAAGCAAGAGCAAAAACTATCTGTTTGGCAATATAAAAATTAATTCTATAAGAAGAAAATATAATATTTATATATATTTATTACTTCTACAATGCTTTTGTAATAAAAAACACCACTAAATCATTTTTAAAAAAATGTTGGGGCACAGTATGGCAGCTTTCAATTGGTTTCAACGCGCCCGTAGAGGAAACAAAGGTTGAGCCTTCCAGCAGTTACAGTTAGAGTTCAGTGGGCACACCCTGCAAGGTCGCCATTATCCCATTGCATATTTCTAGAGTGACGTTAACCAACCAACCAACTTTTATAAATATTTAGATAGCAAATTGTACAAGCTGAATTAAATTATAGTACCTGTTTCTTATTTAATGTATTAATAAAACAAATTCCACATATATACAATTTTTTTGTTCTAAGTAGTTAGATTGGTTTGGTTTGGTTAATTAACGTCGCACTAGAGATGCACAGTGGGCTTTTGGTGACGGTTCGGGGCCTATCTCGAAGGAAAGACCCGGGAACGATGCCTCGTATTTTTGAACCATGGTCAGATGACGAGGACAACACCTGATCTGGCAACTCAACGCCTTCAGTAGACGTCGGGACTTTGGACCACGATTAGATTTATCGTGCATCAGTCCCGTATACACGCCGTTAATTTTTGTGGATGTTCTGGACGACATTCGAGCCCCAGTTGCTCAGTTGGTAATGCGTTCAGCTACTAATCAGAGGATTGGTGGTTCGAATCCGTGAAATGGACTTGACATAGAAAAGTAAAAAAGTAGTGATCTTGCGATCGGAGGGTTGCCAGCTTCGCTACAAAATTACTAGAAAGTCGTCCAGAATATCCAACAAATTATACTGGCGTGTATACGGGAATGGTGCACGATAAATCTGATCGGGGTCCAAAGTCCCGACGTCTATTGAAGGCGTTGGGTGCCAGTTCAGGTGTTTCCTTGTCATCTGACCATGGTTCTAAAATAACGAGGTGCATGTATAAATGTGTGTGTATGTGTTCCCGGGTCTTTCCTTCGAGATTGACCCCGAACCGTCGCCAATAGCCCACTGTGCAGCTCTAGTGCGACGTTAATTAACAAAACCAAACCAAACCAATCTGGACGACATTCTAGTATTTTGGTAGCGAAGTTGGCAACCCTCCGATCGCAATATCACTACTTTTTACTGTTCTTTAGTCTAGTCCATCGCAAGGTTTTGAACCGGGGACCCTTGGATTCCCAGCTGACGCCTAATCCACTCTGCCACGGAGGCCTCACTAAGAAGTTAGAAACTTTGTATAACTTAATTTAATATGTTCAGTGCGGTTTTGGTTTGGTTTGGTTAATTAACGTCGCACTAGAGCTATACAGTGGGCTATTGGTGACGGTTCGGGGTCTATCTCGAAGGAAAGACCCGGGAACACATACACATTCACACCCACATTCATACATGCACCTCGTTATTTTAGAACCATGGGGTGTGTGTGGGGAGGGGGGGGGGGGCGGAGGAGGGGCGGGAACACACAAACAAATATGTTTTAAATCACTCTCTCCTGGGACTGTTGTTATGAAATTAATGGTAATGTAGACGTGATTGTTGGAAAGCTGGTGAATCATGTTTATAATTTCATGTCAGCAGACACACGAGTGATTTAAAACAGTTTTTGTAAAAAAATATCAAATTAGGTGACCAATTAAAAATTTATAAAAACACAGTTCTTTTTTAACCAGTGGACATAAAATAGAAAACCTTCTTTTGAAAAACTAGTTTGACTAGTCAAGTTTTATTAAAATTGCGAGTTTTATTAAGATACTAAATGCTGAGATTAACACATCAATTCGAAAAATGGGACTTTTATAACAATTGGAAAATGAACAGGGAAAACAATTTTATAGTTATATCGTAATTCCTAAAATTATATATTGAAACAAATTAGACGTCTAAAAACTTTTTTTGCTAGAGGAAACTGTAATTTTATTATTTAATTAAAATTGGTTCATTAGTTTCACAGCAAATAAACACAGTCAATTTAATGTTATTATTATAGATTTTGTATAAGGAAAAGGACCGCGATGACACAAGAAAGCGCGAAATGGAATTATACATTTTCGTGACATTGCCAGTTAATTCTCATATTTGCTTTATTTTTAAGTTTTAAAATAATTGTTTTATTTTTAATTTCAATTCGCATACTTTGTTTAATTATTTATTATTTGTAAATATGGGTTGCTTGAACATAAAGCAGAGGGAGATTCTATAATTGCCTCATCTAGTTCTTTGCCGTTGCCGACCCCGGTGCAAAATTAGTAGCAATACACTTTTTTTTTCCTCCTCACAAACCGATGAATAAGTTTGAATGAAACTTATAAAATATGAAAATCTAAACAAACTAAATTATGAATAATTTTATGTATCTGATTTTACAGACGTTTCACGTTAAATGTAAAAACATAAGAAAATCATTTTATCTGTAACATTATCATTTAGTACATTTTTCTCTGTTGAGCTCGGGGCCTCTCCAGAAGAGTGGTGTGGTAGAAATCGTCGCACACCCCCGAGGGCGGCCCTGGTCTCATCCCGTATATTTTTAATGAAAAAATTTAAAAAACAGCTATCATTATGAATTTTTTTCAATTAAATATGGACTAGACATATTTATTTCTAAGATATCTTGTTTTAGTTACTTACTCCTTAAAAAACGGATATTTCGGCTATTGTAATAATAAATACTCCTTACCTGAGAATCTTAAATTGCAGTCATTGCTTCGAATCCATCCGATAAAATCAGTTAGAATTCCATACAACTAAATTACTACACATATAATTTCCGTTTAAAACGAATCGTCGTTACCCATTACCTCACCGGATTTCCATCTAAACATTAATACGGACGGAAGAAGAACAACATCAAAAGTCAGATCTCTCAGTCAAGGACACGTGACTTCTTTCTTCCCAAGCCACCAGATTCAAGAAGATAAATCACCATCTGCATAGAAATCACGAATTCATTTTGGAATTTCTTCAAAGAATCTGGGAATGGCTTGAGGTGGTCAATTCTGCAATCCTGCTTCATGTACAGTTTTAGTTCAATTCCAAACACACATTATTCCATTTGGTATAAATTTTTTTGTTCCTTTATAAGATGCATAGATAGCTTTCTTGATTTGTTAATTTTCTGACCAGTTTCCAAGTTCCGGTTGGATAGTTAGAAGACCTTGAAAGTGAAAATGACAGATCCCGAGATTTTACTTTACCCCCAGGTGTTTCTTAGTCAAGGCTAATAGACGTAAGGTTCGCTCGTTGCTTAGGAAACCGGTTACTATTCCAAGAGAAGTCGATGGGTTTAAATATAGTATTTGGTGACGTAATTATCTTTGGTCTTAATTACGAGCCATCCTGTGCGTTTAAGAACTTGGTTGTTGTACAGCTAAAAATTGGGATTCCCATTTTGAAAGGAATAACGTGTTTATTTAGAAAAGAACCAACTTGTTCGCGAAGGTAGAAGAATGATTTTTTTTATATACGTACAGTGAGACTTGCTTTGGTGAATAAATTGTTTTTGTTTGTCATTCTTTTGTAGTTTTGTCGTCTGCTGTTTGGACTATAATAACTGGTTACCCACATTCCATTGGGTTTATTGCAAAATTGATTTGCACTTGGGAAACACGCGTTTAAGTAGAAACTTATAAATTGTTTGACATTGTGCATTGTTTACATTGAAATAAATTATTGTTATTTAACACTGTACTAATTGAGTCTGTTTCATTACCACAAACACTCTGAAGTGCTGTTAGAATTTATTTTCGGGAGGAGTTTCGTAATATTTTTTACTGAGAGGATTTTGCATATTTTCATTTGAATAATGTAAAAAAAACCTTTCTTTGATGATATCATGTATTACCTTTGACAACAAGAGCTTTCTTATTATTCACATTGTTTTAATTTGCATACTTAATGGAAAAATTTTGTGTACAGCAGTACACATATTTCTATTAATCTACGACAACATTCATGTTTTAATAAGGATTTTATTTGATTTTGGTAAGAGTGCCAATCAATGTACCGAGCTGGATTTGAATCTGAGACAAAGTGGAGCGTAGAAAGACGCATTATCCCTCGCGGTCAAAACGGTCTTCAGAGCAGATAATCCGGATTTGCTACTTTAGACGTACCACCGCAATAACCTGCATCAAATCTGAAGGATACATTTGAACTGTTCACATTTTCTTTAAAATTACTGTATCGATTAAGATGAAATCTATTAATAGGGACATTATTGACAAATTCGAAAAGGGCATCGTATGCTGAAATAAAGTATTTTTTGTAAGTTCTAAATTCCTTAGGTAATATGTGAGTGGATAAAATTTACTTATATACAAGATTATCCAAAGGCTGTGCTGAGATAATTTAAACAAATTTCTTAGTTGAGCATTGCATAACAATTAACATGAAACAAAAGACGTTGAGATTAAAAAAAATATATAATAGTGGATATTCATCGTTTTATCCCTGTTTTTTTTAAATTATAGAACTAAAGTCTCCCAATCCTCTTCAAATTCTAAAGACTAACCAATAGAGAATAAATAATAAAATATATTATTAGGAAATTAGTTAAATGATGTATTTTCAAATGAAATAAATTTGATAATTTTTTAAAAAGAATAGTACAAGTATTATATTTATTCAGCCAAATGTTACAAAATTTAGATTGAGTTATGCAAGGTGTTTAAGAATTATCTTTTAAACTTTGATACGAAATAAATCCTAAAAGAAAATATGTATTTAAGTTATGTTTAGCAAGTCATTTAATAGCAACACATGAAGTTTGATTTGAATGCAATTAAAAAAATATCTAAATAAGATTCCTGAGTACAAATTTATCTGGTTTATAAGTACAAATTTATCTGGTTTATAAGTACAAATTTATCTGGTTTATAAGTACAAATTTATCTGGTTTATAAGTACAAATTTATCTGGTTTGTAAGTACAAATTTATCTGGTTTATAAGTACAAATTTATCTGGTTTATAAGTACAAATTTATCTGGTTTATAAGTACAAATTTATCTGGTTTATAAGTACAAATTTATCTGGTTTATAAGTACAAATTTATCTGGTTTATAAGTACAAATTTATCTGGTTTATAAGTACAAATTTATCTGGTTTATAAGTACAAATTTATCTGGTTTATAAGTACAAATTTATCTGGTTTATAAGTACAAATTTATCTGGTTTATAAGTACAAATTTATCTGGTTTATAAGTACAAATTTATCTGGTTTATAAGTACAAATTTATCTGGTTTATAAGTACAAATTTATCTGGTTTATAAGTACAAATTTATCTGGTTTATAAGTACAAATTTATCTGGTTTATAAGTACAAATTTATCTGGTTTATAAGTACAAATTTATCTGGTTTATAAGTACAAATTTATCTGGTTTATAAGTACAAATTTATCTGGTTTATAAGTACAAATTTATCTGGTGTTGCTGTTATATGTACAAGCAACATTACTGACTTACCTTATTTCTTCTAGGTTTTATTGCGTGACAACGTTGTAAAAGATAATTTTCATACGCCCATTCTCAGGAGAAAGCTCATTGCTCAAAGACTTGTTTTTTTATTAGCCCATGCAGAATCTATGACTTTTTATTAATGAATTTTCGTTTATTTAGAAATATTTATTTTTGCCTTCTAATTGATGGTGGCAGAAGGGTGACATTTGAAACAACATTTTATTTTCTCTTTAAATATTGCTCTCTCGAAGCATTCATTGTTGAAATACAAGGTTATAAATACGCAATAAAAATACATCAGATCTAGACTTGTTTCGGGAGATGCGTCTCCCTTCATTAGTAGAAATGAAAAGTTTGTGTGTACAATAAACCGAAAATAAACTAAGACTTTAAAGGGTTGCAAAAAAAAAAAATCTCAATGAAATGGAGTTAATCATTGTGTACCTACAAGTTGGAAATACCGGAACTGCAAATGTTTCATTGACAATCGAATCAATATTGCTAAATATATGAAACGCCTCCAGGAAGTCAAGTTCGACTGGATATTTGGATTTGCAAATTAAATGTATGTTACATTTAATTCTTCGAAAAATATATTTTCCAAAAGAAAATATGTTCCAGTAAGCATTACTCTGGGTGGGATTTAAAAAGTCAGAAAAAATACCGTAACCAAGTATTTGCGTTATTATAGGAATTTTAAAGGCCGCTAAAAATTTTAATTATCATACGAGGTTTATATTTCGTTACATTTTTCAATGGTAGATGGCAGCATCAACAAAGCAAACCTGTATTGCATTGATCCTAGCCACTATAATCCTACCATCATTTTTTTTATCACAAATAGTTTACAAATTCGACATTAATTGTGTTTCGAGAGTTTATGATAAAAAAAAATGTTTTTCTTGGAAATCGCATCTATTCCAAATATACCGAATATGGAAATTGGTGATTTTGGAAATAACGCTCTACAATTTTTAAGAAATTTAAGGAAAGAGACAATTTTGACGCTTTGATTTAAGGATTTCATAACATTAAAAATGATAACATAACATAAAAAGATTTCGGCTGCACTAACAATTTCGACCACGGGCCGCCACTGTAGTATGGTCCGTATATCTATTGCCCAAAGTTTTTAATTTGTTGAAAATAGAAAATAAAAAATATATTTTCTAAGTTTACAATAGTTTAATATGTTTGTTTTCATTCTGTATTCAGATTCAATACATAATTCAATAATCTTGACCAAATCTTGAAAAATATTAAAAAATATTTTATTGTTAATAGTTTATTTTATTTTTAATCTAACGGCACCAAAATTTTATATCTACGTTAAATACAACTAAAATTTTTTTTGCGAATCTATATTAAGCTTTGATGCAAGATTGCCAAAATAATTAACTTTAAACTCATTTTTCTCCGTGATGACTTTTTTCATGTTTGATCAAGTTTAAATTGATATGTAGTTGAGATTTGCTTGAATAAACTGCTCGAAATTTGTGCATTTTCAAACATATTACTTTAATTTGTCTTTAGGGATTAGTAATGATATGTAGATTATATTTTTTAAAGACAGTTTGACCAGTGAAATTAGTGACTTTTTTTCAAATATTTTTCAAAAAAATTTCTTTTACAAATTACAAAAATATGTAACGACGACAGATTGTGAAACACATTTTTTTGTTCATAAAAATGCGAAATTATACTTTTTCAAAAATATATGTTCTTGACTTATATTAAAAATAAGAAAAGTCAAATTTTTGAACATTTATATTTGTTAAAAAAAATTTAATGTTTTACCGTATATTTATGTTAATATGCTTTGCGCACATATGTGGAAAAATATATAATAATGTATTCAAATTTAAAGAACAAAGTAAAATGTGTCTCCACACCCCCTTAACAGCAAGAGAAGACTATTTCATACAGGTAATCAATTATAAGACAGCGACACGTTGTTATATACAATGCTGTTGCCACACGTGATAACTAAGTAATAATTTTCTTTTAAAAAATACAGTCTCAAATCAAGATTGTCCGTGAAATAGTTTTTCTTGTTAGTAGAAATAAAGAATTTATTTAAATTGAATTCATATATTTTTTTTATGGAATTTTTTCTTCCGATGACTCCATTATCAGTATTGACATAGTGAATACGAAAGACAGTGAAATAGTTTAATGCTTGAATAGTAAGTTAATTTATTTAATTTGAAATATTAACCTAAGTAATTAAAATAACTTAAATGAAATTCGTGGATTCAATAATTTATTAAAATGAATGTGCAGTTTTATATATTAATTGTATTTAGCGTATAATTTTATTTTGGTTGTTGCATTTTTTTGTTGTTAATGTTAAAAAGTGGAGGCTCGTTTTTTCTCTGACCACTGCCTATTTAAATAATTTATATTTTTTTACTTTTAACAAACTCATACAAATCATTACTTCAATACCTACAAATCATAACTTCAATATCTACAAATCATAACTTCAATATCTACATACCATAACTTCAAAATCTACAAATTATAAGTTCTTAAATAAACTTGACATTATTTTATAAATATATGATTTAGAACTTTGAACCTATCCACAAAGCTGTTCAGTTAGTCACTGTTGATGAGTCGGTTAATACAGTATTATTTTGCTTATCTCTCTAATTTAATTTCTCTGCTCTAGATGAAGTTTATTTATGTTGTATGACTTGATTTTAAAGTTTTGGAGGTACATATTTTTTTTCCGGAAGTCTTGATAGTTTAATTACCTATGATGTTAAGTTCCTATAAAGCTTTCGAATCTGCCCTGAAAGCAAGATACCATTTCAAACAGGCCGTGAAATATCTGATACAGTTTTTACGTGTACTGCTATTTTTTTTTCTCCTTTATTGTCATTAAATTAAACCGCATTGAAATGCAGTTAACACTTTAAAAATATTGAATGTTACTTTTATTATAAAATATTGAATGTTATTTTTATTATAAAATATTGAATGTTACTTTTATTATAAAATATTGAATGTTACTTTTATTATAAAATATTGAATGTTACTTTTATTATAAAATATTGAATGTTACTTTTATTATAAAATATTGAATGTTACTTTTATTATAAAATATTGAATGCTACTTTTATTATAAAATATTGAATGTTACTTTTACTATAAAATATTGAATGTTACTTTTATTATAAAATATTGAATGTTACTTTTATTATAAAATATTGAATGTTACTTTTATTATAAAATATTGAATGTTACTTTTATTATAAAATATTGAATGCTACTTTTATTATAAAATATTGAATGTTACTTTTATTATAAAATATTGTATGTTATTTTTATGTATAAATTTGGCAAAGCATTGAGTGTTACTTTTATAAATAGTATCTGTTCAAATAAACGCGCTTTAAAAAGTATTCCAAATTTTTCGTACTGAGTTTTTCTTTTTCCTAATTTTTGGACAGAACATAGTATTATTCAGTATTTTTTTTACCAAACGTCTATTTAAGTATAGTTTGTTAAGTTGATTTTGCAGTAATTTATTTTAGGGTAATTAGATACTTTATTGTACGAGTTATTTCGGAGATCCTTAGAAATAGTAAAATGCAAGGGTAGAGTTAACGAGCCTTTTCGTTATTTGGGCTCTGTAAGAGAAATATTGTCTTCTGACTGATGTATCCTTACATATTTCCATTTTTCATATAGTAGTAAAAAGCCGAACTACGTCACTAAATTCATAGCACAATCGATAAAACTTTTTTACAATAAATGCAAGTAAAACATCAAATAAAATAAATGCGCATTCTGAATAGTAATACAGATAAATATATATTATACAATAAAATAACCAATTACATTTAAAATGTCCATGTTTATCTGTTTTCCCAAAGTTTTTCCCGAAAACAACGCTACAGAAAAAAAGTTAATATTCTTATTATTCAAACCACTCTACTCGAATGTAAAGGAGCGAATACCATACAAGTTCCAGTAAGAGTCGAACATAAAATATTCAGGTGCATTTCCAGTACTGCGATTCTACATATAAAAATAACTTTCCATGCTTCACAGAAACAAGAACTAGTGTAGGAGAGAAACAAAATGAAGTCCTTTCCTTAGAGAATTTTATTGCTGCATATTTTCATATTGGGAATTCAGATAGCAAAGAAAACCTCATAAAAATGTTGGATTTGTAAAATTGTACCTATGTGTAGCGCTCCTCGTATGATCCGATGTAGGATCATTTTGATGCGATAAGGTTTTAATGTTCACTATACTAGACAGGGAACATTTTATATTTATGTCACTTTGAAATATTACTGGAGATGGGGTTGTTATACCTTTTGGAATTTTCTTTACTAAATGCGTCTATGGTTTGGTATTTGAGATAGTTATGGTAATTTTTATCTGTTTTTAGATTCCTTTAAATGTTAAAGAGATTACTTATTCATAATAGTATCAGTGAAACTGTCCCCGTAAAAGATATACATTCTACAAGTGTATATGGGGATGCTGAATTGCAAGTGGTTTAAGTTACAAGAATCTGAAAATGAACTAACACAGTGTTTCATTACTACACTGTTAAAAACATGCACTCAAAAATAAGAAAAAATTACTAATTTTTGAGTACATTCGATGCTTATCATAGCTTCGAATATGTAAGTTTCTTTTTTGAAAGAGACATGTACTCAAAAATGAGTACAACGAATAAAAATGAATAAAAAGAAAAGTTACTTGCCTATGTAGGCTGCCTTCATAAATCGCTTTCAATAAGTATCAAGAATTACAACCGAGACTTACCGGGAATCGAACCCATATCCTAAGGAACCTCAGTCCAGTTACTTATCCGTTTTACTACCAGATCGACGTGAAGACGTTATAAACAGAAGAAACTTTAAAAAGGTGTGTCAAAAGAATTGAAAATAAGATAATTGAATTGTAATAACTCAGTTTCCATTTAAGCAATCGACATCAAATGATGTGGAAAACCCTCTTCTGACCAATTATTGTAAATTTGTCAGGTCGCTTTGTTAAGATGGCTTGAACAGAAGCTGATATTAGCAATATTAAACCACACTGGTCATTTTTGAGAAAGTAAGGTTATTTAAATTTGAGTACGTCATCGTTCATTTACGATGCAATTGCACTCAAAGAAAAACGAGTATGTCCAGGTACTCATTTTTAAGTACTTTTTCTTATACAGTGTATTAAGTTCATCTACCATTTTTTGAAAAGAGTGTGACTAATAGTTAAATAAGTTTCTCAATAAGGTTTTGTATTACATTTTACCCAAGGCGAAATGCCAACTTTAAATGCGCTGATTCCGGAACTCTAGTTTTGGACTATACCACTTGTCAACTAACCCGCCCATATATCACAAACTAGGTTGGTTGTATTCATGTTGTACTGGACCTACCCAACAATTGAAACGGACTGATACTAATCCAAAAAGAAAGACATGGAAACACTGTCTTGTAAGTTTGAACCAAGTACAGATGACGAGGATAATACTTGAGTGGGCACCCCACTCTTTAAACTTTTGTACTACGATCAACGTGATAACATTTGAGCTATGACAGATTTTACGTACTTTAGTCCTAACGTTCATTAGTTAGTGAGTACTGAAAAAACGGGGTTAGAAACATTCCCGAGTCCAGTGACATAATCGTTACTCTATCAGTATCATTGACATTTCAGAAGTAGGATTAATAGCTAATTATACAGACAACTTTTCAAACAACTATATATATCTCGTATCATTCAACTATGTTTTTAAATAGAAAATTTGTATTCATTTCTATAATTAGTAAGTTATACTTTAGATTAGATCTTGTGCTAAATATGTTTGTAATAGATTTCTTTAACGGAATATGCTAAACCTACTCAAAGTCAACACTTGATTGAGGAACAAGAAGTGAAAATTGAAATATCCAATGTAAATCGAATAAAATTAATGCAAAAATAGTTTTCAAGCTGACCTTTGTTTTAGAAATTAAGAAAAAAAAGGTTAAATTAACTCTCTATGTCTGTTTCTCTCTCTCTCTCTTTCTGCTCTCTCTTTCTGCTCTCTCTCTCTATATATATATATATCCCATTGACTCTGTGATTGGGGAATACAAACTATGTGTTTTGTATTCACAAATAACGGATACATCTGGAAAAGTTATTGTGATTGAATAATACAAACCATGTGGTTTATATTCAACAAAATCAGAGCCATCTAGAAAACCTCGCGCTCGTTTATCACGCCCGTGTAGGATGGGTCTAACAATAAAAAAACTTTCTTGAGATTATTTATATACTTAATCGGAAACCCAGCAGCACAATTCCACATAATTAGAGCTTTATAAAGAATCTTCACGTTAACGAACTTAATCGGTGGAATAAAGTAGGAATATTTTTTTACTGAAAACTTTTTACGCTTGAAGATTCTAATCCGATTGTTCTGCAGTACCGAAATTTACTCAAAAAAAAGGTGGATTTTTCATTAATAAAAGATTAGTGCAGTCAATTTGTAGTTCTGATTAAATAACATAAAAAAATGTAGGATTTCAAATATAATTGCTTTCTTCCGGAAAAGTTCCTAATTATTTCACATTTCAGTCCTTTCAAAGAATTCAAAGACAATAATCCGACAAAGCGTCAATTAGGATGTTCTCCTACAACAAGTTTTGAGACTTTAATTGCGAAACTTGTTGTCACATTTCTATTTTTATCGCCGGTGGTTACGAATTTAAAGACAATTTCGTTGTTTACGAGTTTAAGGACTGAAACTAACATGTTTGTAAATACTTTACTATAAAATACAATGTTAAAACCAATTTTGCTTTGTTGACATTTTGTTTTTATCAAAACTTAATAGAAGATGCATACGTGTTATAAGTTTGGTAGCAAATAGTTGGTCATATAATAGTTTCTCGGGAGGGACAATTATTGGTAAACATTTTGCTAATTAATATTAGCAGGTAATATACTATTTTTTTTTAAAGTTTTAGATATTCATTAGAACTTGAACTATCCTGATTGTTCATTATCCAGAAATAAGCAAAATCCACATTTTAAAAGTTTCTTATCGGTGAATGGTAAAAAAAAAGTTGCTAGTATAGCGATATCAGTGACATGGTCAAGCAATGGTTAATTTTAACCTTTTGCAATCGGGATATGACTCTCAGTAACATGAGTAACGATCTGTTCTTTTTTCCATGTTCCTCAAATTGAACAAGAACAGCATGTTCTTGAACAAAAGAAACGCTTTTATTTTGTTAGCTTGTTCTTTATTTAACTCCATTTAAAAGTGTGACATCACTTGAGCATTAACATATTTTATTATCCTAAAATCAAAGAATACCTTATTAAAAGAACAGGTACGGGATGTAACTCTTCCAAAAAAAAAAAAACCGAAATATTAACCCTTTGCACTCCAAGAACATTGCGTTCTTTTTACGGAAAAGTTATTCCTTTTTATGTTCTTTTCCTCATTAATTTTTTGCTCATAGAGGAACACAAAAGCATAATCTATTTTGGATCCGCAGGACAAGTTGAAAAAAGATCATGTTTTTTTTTTAAACGCCAGATCATGTTGTTCTCGTTTATTTTAAAGAACAGTTAACCAAAGAACTGGTCGTTCTGTTGGTGCCTGAGAGGCGACGACGGAGTGCAAAGGGTTAAACGTTCCCCAGAGTGCAAAGGAGTAATACACATTTTTTCTTTGATAACCTTTTTTTCATGAATCATCCAATTATCTGGATATTTGATTATCCGGATGGGTCTGGTCGCAATTGATCTGGAAAATTGGAATTTTTTGGTATTTGTTATTAATAAAAACAACTACCATGCCCGTGCGATAATTATTGTATGAATATTCTTCCACTCCTGCCCCCCCCACACACTTACCTGTCCGTTGTAAGGGCGAAATATATTAGCATATTTGATATCAAAATCTCATTATTCGAATTTTTAGATATAACTGCTTTTGCATTTGGTCTACTTACATAATTTTTTTTTAGATATAAGACAAAATATTTTATTTTATTAATAAAATATTTTGTCTTATATCTAAAAAAAAATTCTGAAAAAATTGAAAAAAAAAATTAAAGTAAAATCAGTTTTAGTAAATGTTTTAAAGTTAACGCTGCGGACCACTATATTTGTCTCTGATTTTTCCCTTCTCTCCCTGCAACTTTTTTTTTATTATTTTATTATATGTTAATTAAACTGAATATGCTAACTAAACTGAAAACTAACTAAACCCACTAAAAAATTAGGTTTATTTTACGTTAATTAACATATTATAAAATAATAACAAAACTTTGCAGAGGGGGACAAATACTGTGGAATGGCTCCCTAAGAAGTTTATTAAGAGAAAAAAACCTTTCATTAAATATTTCTGATTTAAAAAAAGCTGCCTGGTATCTCATTTTGGGATTTTTTTTAACACACTTATCTCTTTGAAAAGTTAGGGAAGTTACGGCAACACACTTCAAAGGATTCTTTCTAATTTCGTTCGACTTTTTCTTTTTCGCGATGGCAAAAGTAGGTAACTTCACAAAGGAACGAAAAAGATCAATAATAGAACGTTACCAGAATATCATCTCCCATTAACTTGAATGGGTCTTTTATGAATTGCATTTACATGCAGAATCTATAGTTCGAACAATTTTGACGTTACTTTTTTTGCTGTTATAGATGTTTTTCTGGAGAAGCTTTGCTTTAGGAAGAAATATATTACAAAAAAATTTCTAGTCTGTTTTATATGTGTAACTTCTAAAGAGATATAAAATTATGCTCTGCTAACTTAACAAATGTTTTCTTTTTGTCATGGACTGATAGTTTTTATTTTTCTAATTTAATTTTTTTCGCCGTTTACTTCAAAATCGTTAAAATGAATCTTCGACAAAACGTTTAACAATAAATAAAAAAAAATCACTCAAATCTGAACTATTTTGTAACTTCCATTCTTTTTCTTTTGTTCCACGTAGTTGTTTTTTCGTGTTTTTTGTATTTTTTTAATTAACTGCTATTGTGATTTAAAAAAATTATCTTTAATATGTATATCTATTGATAGAACCTGAAACGTTTATTTAAAAACAAATTATACTGAAATTTTATTTTTTACTAAATGTTTTTTTATATGAATTCATGTTTTAATCAAAACATTGGCATATATATATAAACATCTAAGATCTTTAAAATACTTTAAAAAGCTACTAATAGATAGGGACTAGAAGAGCTTGTTTATCTTCCTTAAATTGGCGATGTATAGATCAACACTTCCTTTTTGAATTAAAACTTTTTAAAATCAACTATATGGGGAATCAAGACAGAAACACCATGTATTGATATCTGCTATTAATATATTTACTGGGACACTAAAATTGTTGCTAACTTTTATTTTCATCCCAGATAGTATATTTTAGATTATCCGGTTGGTGTAATAAATGCCGGGTGAATAAAATTTCATTGTTGGTCAATCTTTTACCCAACTATGAAAATGTTTTGTAATAGGAGAAACTGTTAAAAAAAAGTCCGGTTGATTATTTCCGGATATATAACAACCGGATAACCAATTGTTTTTTCATTTTTTGTTGTTGCAAAAGTGGTTTTTTCTCTATCCAACAAAAAATAATTTTAAAAATCGGACATTTTTTTAAAAAGAGTTTGGTTAATTAATAATTCCGGATAGTTAAATACAGGATAACCGGATATTTTGTTCAAAAGTTGCCTAAGTGAGGTATTCTTATCTCCAATTGTTTTTGTTGAAATATCGGAATTAGCACAGAAATATTGCACGAACAAACCTTAAAAAGAAAAAATACATAATAGTTGATTTGATAACCTCGCTCCCTCTGCTCAGTTTGGCAGTCATGGTTGGTGCGTAGATTAAAGAGAAGTAATATGGAAGTTCACGTTGTCTGGGTTGGAAGACCTTCCTTATGTGTCTTTTATTAACGAGGTTTTGGTTAGCGAACAATTCCTATGTCTATATCGCAGAAATGACGTTTAACATAAAACTATTCTGGTTGTGACACAGTGAATATATAAAGAATCTATTTTTAACTAAATAGAATGTTTCAAATAACACGTTAATATTAAAAAGAGGAAGCTATGTGATTTAAATATTTTATTATTAAATGTAACTACGAATACTTTTAGACATTCATATAAAAAAAAACTAAGTGGAACCCGTTGGGACTCAAACCCGCGACCTATTGCTCCGAAGCCAAGTGCACTACCGACCAAGCAACAATGGAGTGTTTTAGCTATATCTCTAAAATATGTACTTTTTAAAGATGTTTCTTTTTGCACTATTTCTTTTAAACGTATTTTTCCATTTATGAGATCAACTTACAATTTTTCAGTTCACCGGGAAATTCTCTTTCTTTCAAGACTTTACTTGTTAAGATTCGTCGCGTGTAAGAGGTGTAAAAGGGATCTATACAACATAAGTAATAATATAACGTATAAATAGGAGTTTTTATTTATTTTAAGAGTCAACTGAAAAACAATTTATATATAATTAACGGCTGATTTTGTCATATTCTAATAATGAAATAACCTTTTTTTAATCAATCTATATAGATAAAGAGCCTTATCACATATTATGCATCACACATGCATATTGTAAAACCACCCAACATCGTTGATATCAAGAATGGAATACATTTTTTAGAGTATCCACTTTTTCAAAGAGCTGCCGAGGGGGAAAACACAACAAAGGAATAACCCGCGTTATCGATGTTTTTGAAACTACAGTGGATAAGGTTGCACTGTAAGAAATATCAATTTCACAACAATGCATGTTTCACTGAATTTTCTAGGAAAAATCGGTTTCTCGCAAAAAGCAGATGCCTTGTTTTTACTGTTTCATCGAGAGAAAGATGACTTTCATAAGTTTACAGTGTTGTTTTCATAAAGTATATGCAGAGTGGTCACAACTTGTTGGGCCATGGTCATTGTTTGGCTGTATTGATATAATAAAACATTGTTTTTGGCCAACTTTTACTTCGCTATTATTTTAAACAAGTGACTTAGCTTTAGGAGCAACAAACAAAGCAGTTAAAATACAGAAAAAAAGAATGGTTTGTTATGTGTAGTTAAAGGGTCAAACAATGACCATAGTTTGTGACCACACAGTTTGTATGACTATCAACGATCGTTTTTAAATTAGGTTCTGTTTCAAGAATGTGAGCGTTAAATTTGCAATGATGTGCAAAACCCAAATCCATTTAAGGAAAGTTTTTGTTCTGATGCACCGTCAACTAGGAAAACTTTGTAGGTTATTGAAATAGATTATGTTTGGCACACTACCAAATTCCTGAACAATAAATAGATGCAAAGATAGATTACCAATAGATGGTTCAGGAACTTGGCAAGGCACTAAATCTTTTTCAAAAACCAGTCATTTTGTCTCGGTTGCCGGTATTTGATATACAGTCTGGTAGAACACGCAGATATCGCTTTGATGTTGATGAAGATTTAATTTCAATTTGTACTTTTAACAAGTAAATATTTTAATTTGATTTTTAAATAAAAATGTCAATTTCGTTTGATAATAATACTATTTTTCGATAATGCTAATGATATAAAAAATCATAATTTCATACATCGAATTTTTTTTTATGTTTATCTAATTACAAGTACTAACACAAATAAACCCCGTTGCACTTGTCCATTTTGAAATACTGTAATAAATACGTCATAACCAAAATTTTTGTAAAATTTATAGAAAAAAAGGGAAACAAGGACTATAAATACTGCCGGATATTTTAATTTAATGAAAGTAATTTGATTAATTACTTAAATGTTAAGCTTTTCTAAATTGATGTATTATACAAATAGTTCGAATTAATTAATATTTTATTAAAATTTTGCTCTACATAGAAAAAATAAATTTATTAAGACAAAAAGTGAAATTTTCAATTAATTAACTTTTTATATCTTATAATTTTAGATAATTTAATTCCAGTGTTTTAAATGAAAAACGAAATATTCGTAAACTACAACTTCATTTAAAAAAAATATAAAGAAGCACAATTATTTTAGAAAACGTTGATGATAATATGTTTTTTTTAAATTGTTAATATTTCTAATAAGACATTTTCAATTAAGTTTTTTTTTTATTTTAAGACCATAAAAAAATTTCTCGTTTATTTTCAATTAAAATATTTTTTTACAAAAACTTTTTTATATTCTTTAGAGATTTTTTTATGGAGAAATTAACAGTATTGACATTAGTTGTGAAATTATCTAATTACTAATTTCAATATAAATATTACACACTAAAGTTTTGGTAAAATGTGTAATTATTAATTTAGTTTAGTCAATTTGAAGGGATACATAAAATTCATTTAACCGTGATCTTATTTAATCAAATATGTCTTTAAAGTACATATTCTTTCAAATAAGTTTTTTAATGTACTTTACATTATCTTCTCAGAAATAGAAACTCATTCAATTATCTTGTTTGGGGCTCATTTAACATGTTCTTAATTCATGTTTTTTATTTGTTAAATTATTTCTAGTTATTTGACTCTATGTTGCTGAAAAACGCGTTAACAAAATAATAAAAACTATTGTGTGGCCTCGTTGTGACTTGAACACGGGACCTATTGCTCCAAAGTCCCGCTCGCTAACAACAACCCCAGTTGCAAAGGCACGTTCTAGATTTTGATACCTCATTTGCTGAGGCGAAAGTAGATTTTATATATATATATATATATATATATATATATATATATATATATATATATATATATATATATATATATATATATATATATATATATATATATATATATATATATATATATATATATATATATATATATATATATATATATATATATATTGTTAAAAATGATTCCGACCTTGCACCAAAATTTGGTACCCATTTAGCTGAAACCATTATTTTTTGCTTTGTTTCACCATTTTATGGCTACCACGGATACCAATTAGAGGTGAAACTTTGCACTAAAATAGCTAAACCTAGATTAGATCAAACGATCAAACATTATCTTATTTTATCCTCGATCAGAAGATCAATATATTTTTCTTATCTTTGAAACCGCATTTTTTCTTATCTTTGTCATTAATACGAATGTACTGTCCACAATTTTTGTTTTCCTTTGTTACACTATTTTAAGGGAATAAAACAAACTCCACTTGGATGTTGATATGTCGGAATGATCATACATACAGACAATATTAGATGAGCAAAAACCTTCTTGAATTTCCGAAGATTTCTTATTTTAATAGACTGTAAAAAAGTTCTTCAAATAATAATTTTTCCTAAAAGAGTGTAAAATTTTGAGTAGTTATAAAAATAATAAATGAGGTGATTGAAAATGATTTACACGATTTCAAAGATTATTTTTAATGGAAACACCAAAAGGCATTTAAAAATATATTTTACAATTTATTGAGGAAACTTCATACAATTCCAATATTTTTATTCCATGGTTCAGTTCAAAACTCTTAACGACTTTTGAATGATAGTTTTCTATGAAAAGATAGTTAATTTTTTCTATTTATATATTTTATATTTTGTTATATTGTATTGGCATTGCTGTCATGTGCATTTGCTGTCCTATAGAGCAAGATTCGACGAATTTTTGTTCTCCATTACATTTTCATTTCAATTCGGTGCACTCTCAAAAATAACACTCTCATGTTTGAGCATTTTGCAATCATCAAGAGTATTTTCGCCAATTTTGATAATCGTTTCGTCATTGAATTACTTGACATTTGACGAAACAATAACATTCAATAATTTGACGAAACAATAATATTCAATAATTTGACGAAACAATTATATTCAATAATATGACAAAACAATAATATTCAATAATTTGACGAAACAATAATATTCAATAATTTGACGAAACAATAATATTCAATAATTTGACGAAACAATAATATTTAATAATTTGACGAAACAATAATATTCAATAAGTTGACGAAACAATAATATTCAATAATTTGACGAAAACAGTAATATTCAATAATTTGACGAAACAGTAATATTCAATAATTTGACGAAACAGTAATATTCAATAATTTGACGAAACAATAATATTCAATAATTTGACGAAACAATAATATTCAATAATTTGACGAAACAATAACATTCAATAATTTGACGAAACAATAATATTCAATAATTTGACGAAACAATAATATTCAATAATTTTACGGAAGTATTTTATTCCGATTCCTATCCGATGGTATTAGCTCATTCGGATCTAATTTTGGATTTTATGTGTATACTGCAACAATTCAAAAGAGCTTTTCTGACACGGTCTATAGCGCGCGTGACTTAGGACCAAGAGGTCCCTGGTTCCATCCGAGTCATCAATTTTTGTCTGAAATTGTCCTCATTTTTAAAGAAATAAATTTCGTGAACAAAGCTACAAAATGAATTTCCTCAATTCACGAAATATTTAATCGGAGCATTAACCAGGTGCAACTTTCGTCAAAAATGACGAAAGTTTCTTAAAAACTTAGCATGGCACAAAATGTGCTTAAAAATGAGTATATGGACTTACTCGTTTTTCTTAAAATACAATTGCATCGTAAATGAGCGATGACGTACTCAAATTTAAGTAATCTTACTTTCGTAAAAATAAGCAGAATGGTTTAATATTGCTAATATCATCTTATATTCAAGCCATCTGAACAAAGCGACCTGGCAAACTTAAAATATTTCTGCATGACATGTTTTTCCACATTATTTGATGTCGATTGATTAAATGGAAAATGATTTATTGCAATTAAATTATATTATTTTCCATTTTTTTTTGGCTCACCTTTTTAACATTTCTTCTGTATATAACTTCTTTCACGTCGCCTTGGTAGTACAAGGGACAAGGCACTGGACTGAGGTGCCTGAGGATCTGGGTTTGATTCCCGGTAAGTCTTGGTTGTACTTGTTTATATTTATTGAAAGTGATTAATGAAGACTGCCTACGTAGGCAAGCAATTGCTCTTTTTAATGAATTTTTTTCCGCTTTTGAGTACATGCCTTTTTTTAAAAATGAAACTTATGTATTCGGAGCTATGATTAGCATCGAATGCAATCAAAAATGAGTACATTTCACATATTTTTAAATATTTATTTATAACAGCGTATTAACGCTATAAAATTAAATCATATTTGAATTGATTTTTTAAGCATCTGAATCTTTGTGGTATTTCTTATTTCACAGTGCAATGTATCTTATATATCGTACTATACTTCAACCCCATGAAAGCTCGAGATCATTTTTAAAAGTAGAGAGATATGAACCATATACAGGACATGAAAAGAAGCACTTACTGCAGTAAAATAGTTCTTCAAATTTTCTACTTCGGGACATTTCAAGAAAGGCTCCAGCGGAAACACGAAAACGAAATGGAGCACATTTCCAGAACTGCTCCTAAGGGGGCGGGATCATATCAAATCAAAAGAAATATCCAAGAAAGTAACTGAAGTGAACTGATGAAATTTTCGAATGTTCCCGGAAAGCCAAAAGAACCGCATTTGCCGGAAAAACAACTTGACTCGGGCCCTAAGAGGAACTTTCATTCTAACTTTTATATGAAGAAGCAGAATTTCCCATTTTTAGAACATTTAGCTCTAAAATACGAGGGTATATATCCGAGAATTTGTGACATTCCTGATGACAGCCCGGAATGCGTGGAATATTTTTATCCGTTTATAGGGAGTTTTTCTTCGGTGTTTCTAAAGGAGACAGTTTTATAAAAGCTCATAAGTAACACATGCCGACGTGAAAAAAGAACCTTTTCCCTTTCCTTTATTTTTTTTGTAGAAATTTAGAATGTGTTTTATTCGATTTTTTGGTCGCTTTTATATCCGTTTATGACAGTTTTTCAGGCATTCAAAGCAATAATATTTCTGTTGAATGGATAAAAAACAAACACCAAAACTAAAAAAACACACCATAACATTTGCATTTTATTTTAAGTGGGAAGTTTCAGACGTAAGAGTATCATTTAATGATATCCATGCACTGTTATTACTGCATGATTTCAATAAAAATATTTTTAAGAATATAATAATTATATGTTATTATTAAGTGGGAAACGGTAATTTGAATAAAATGGCAACTGATATTTTGATTCTAATGGAAATAGCAATAACTAATATAAAAACTGATATTATTATTCAAATAAGAACTAATATAACTAAAATAAAAACTGTTATTTTGGCTGAATAGGGTTTGGTTTGGTTAATCAACGTCGCACTAGAGCTGCACAGTGGGCTATTGACGACGGTTCGGGGTCTATCTCGAAGGAAAGACCCGGAAACACATACACATTCACACACACATTCATACTGCACCTTGTTATTTTAGAACCATGGTCAGACGACGAGGAAACACCAGCTGTACCGGTTGTAACTAATATAAAATTTGAAATTATTTCTTAAATGATAACTGATATAACTAATATGAAAACTGATATTTTGATAATAATGTGAAATATTGATGACTATTATAAAACTTGATATTATATTACTCAAATAAGAACTGATATGACTAAATTGAAAACTGATATTATGACACAATCGGAAGACTAAACAACAGGTATTATAACACAAATGAAAACTAATTTTTTTTATTCAAACGGAAAATGTTAGTATGACTCAAATAAAAAATGTGGTTGGCAATTTGTTATAATTACAGACGTGGGTGTAAGAACCAGGCAGCTCCAGTTTTAAAAATTCTTCAGGAAGGACGGGGAAAATACTGTACGTTTCTTGAATCGTATAATACAAAAGTACAGCTACTTTTCCCTTATAATTTCTATAGCCATATCTTAGAGCTGTATGGTTCCGCAATCAATTGATACAGTTTCTTTATAAGAAAGAATAAATGAAAAAGTGTAAATCATAAAAAAGTGGAGCTGTCTGGTTCATGCACCCAGGTTTTCAAATACTATTATTTTCATTTCTTGCTGTTTGGTTTGTTTAATTAACGTCGCACTACAGCTGCACAGTGGGCTATTGGCTACGGTTCGGGTCCTATCTCGAAGGAAAGACCCGGGAACGATGCCTCGTATTTCTGAACCATGGTCAGATGACGAGGACAACACCTGAGCTGGCACCCGACGCAACCTCAATAGGCGCCAGGACATTGGACCCCGATCATATTTATCGTGCACCAGTCCCGTATACACGCCAGTTTAATTTGTTGGATGTTCTGGACGACTTTCTAGTATTTTTGTAGCGAAGCTGGCAACCCTCCGATCGCAAAATCACTACTTTTTTACTTTTCTTTATCAAGTCCATCGCACGGATTCGAACCACCAATCCTCTGATTAGTAGCTGAATTCGTTCTCCACTGAGCAACTGGGGCTCCATTTCTTGCTGTAGTTATCGTAGTTATAATCATTGTTATTATTACTATTACCGTTAGTGTTACTTTTATTCTGTTATTTATTTTATCATTAACATCTCGTATATTAGTATATATTTTGCATATTTATTTGAATAACTACCCACCTCCCACCTGTCCATATTTAACGTCATTCAAAAAAGCAATACGATTTATAAATTTTAGTTTTATATCCTGTCTCATATCCCCGCATACGAATATCGGAAAGTGTAGAAGGTGATACATCTTTAAAAGCTTTTAGCAAAACAGATGACTATATGAAGACGTAAGATGCAGCCATATTTTAAAACACCCTCTTTTCTCCTCATGCGTATATGAAGATGCATTGCATTTCTTTGAAGACATTAAGATATTCCTTCACAGGAGCTTAGGACACTAGGAAAAAAGCTGATATAAATATCATCCTTAAATATTATGCGGTTTTTTTGTATTCTGGGGTGCAATGGGAATTTTTATTGTGTTTAAATGCAAAAATGAAGCTTTTAAGTATATTTCTAAGTATTGAGCTAACTTTCTTTAAAATATTTTAAGAAAGTTAGCAGAAACATTTATGAAGAACCTATCTCTTAGAAACCTATTTGTATGTTTAATATTTCCAAGAGTTTTCTTTTTTATGTGGTTAAGATGATACTATCAAACAAAATTATAGTTATGTATTTAAAAAAAATATTATGTTAATTTGATTGTCAACTTTGCAATTAACTAAATTTCACAGACACAATTAGGAACATTATTACTAGTAGTTCTGGAACAGCAGGCGACTGTTCCCAGATAATTCCATGGTCCGGTTAATTGAGAATTCCGGATAGTTAACTGCCGGATGACCGGATATTTAAAAAAAAAGATTAAACAACTTCTATCCTAATTCTGAATTAGAACAGAAATTATTTTTTAATTATAAACTGTCTCCTTTGTGAGTTTGGCGGTATTGGTTGGCGCTGAAGTTGGTTAAAAACATATACGTCGATTTTAATTACTTGAAGCAACATTCATACGAAATTTGAAGGAAATAAAAATCAAACGACGGCGTTTGGGCGTAAATGAGTAACAAACAAACTAATATACAAATAGACGAAGTGATAAAAGTTCGATTTGAAACAGGGAGCATGCTAACGCTCTGCAAATTAACTTGATTTGATTAATTAAAAATAAGCGAGCTTTTATTTTTTTCGCATGATAGTTGAATAAATGTTGAATGTCACACTAGTGTTCAACAATTGGCTATTTGGCGACTGTTTGGGATCAAGCTCGTAGGAAGAACACGCCTTTACTATGTCAAGTATTTGCAATATGAGGTAGAAGTTACGAGTACAATCCCGTACAATATTTCGTGCTTTGATTTATTCGGAAAATGCATCCAATTCATAAACTCATATTAATAATATTTTTTTCAATGTTTTTTTAATATATGATGCATGAATATGTTAAATTCATATGTATAAAAATTAAGATTAATTTCAAAATATATCTATTTGGCCAAGTGTTAACGAGATCCCTATTTAAACTCGATTTTTCAGTACATCGGTTGTTTGCATATTTGTTTGTTTGTTACACATTTACGGCCAAACGCGTTTTTAATTTTTTTTTCAAATTTAGCATGAATATTGCTCCAAATTTGGCATGAATATTGCTCGAAGTCATTAAAATGTACGTACATGTTTCCTAACCACATCAAAGCCAACTAATACCGCCAAAGCGCCAAGGAGACGGATTATCATTTCGACCTGATTTTTGTTTTAAGTAAGATATTCGGCTAATTTTTGTTGTTGTTGTATAAGAAATGTCTCACTTTAAAACCTTTTGTAACAAAATATTCGTTTATCCGGCATTTAACTATCCGGAATTCTCAATTAACCGGACCGCGTAAGGTCCTCGTTTCCAGAACTACTAGTTACAATTATTTTAGAACTAAAAAAAACCTAAAAGGTTGAAAGAGAAAAATCTTTTAAAATGTCAGACGGTAAAAAACACTTACAAATTTTGTTTTACTTTGAATTTTTTAAAAAATTAAATATCTTTATCTGAAATTGGTAATCTAAGAGGAGACGAAACTAATGATTAAAGCAGTGACTGGAAAACAGCAAAGAAGAAAATTGATTTACGTCAATGCTAAATCAAAAAGATTGATTATTGTTACCGACATTTTAACAATTTTTATTTTCTTTGAGTTTTCTCGATAACGAGGTCGAAAAAACCCTGATAATTTACTAGCGAACAACTCATTTACAAGGTAACTATTTTTTTTTTAGTGGCGTTGAAATTTTGAAAGATTACGATCCGTGTGCTTTTATCTTTTGATCAATTACCGTCAAACATCAACCAAAATGAATAATAATAATAATGAGGCATTTTTAGTGAAGAACGCTAGTTAATGAGGTTTAAGTTTCTACAGACTTTAGAGAGTTATTTTCTTTACAAACTATTAAATAAATATAATTTGTATCCGTTTAATTTTAAAAAATAATGCATACATAATTAAGCGAGTTTTGGTTGCAATTTTTGTAAAATGAAAGCAATGAATTGTGGGCATGATTTTGGTTGCATTTTATTTAATTATATACTCAACTTTTCGCAAACCTTTTTTTTAAAACTTTTATTTAAGTTTATTTAACATGAAAAATAAATTGGATTAAAATGTAATAACATGTAATTTGAATAAAATTTTTATACAACTTATTTTTATTAAATTCGCGATAATAATGTAAAGTATTTTCAGTTGAATGTTTTCTTATTTTGTGATATGATAAGTGACAGGATAATTAAAAAAACAAATTGCGTATTGTTGCTCAGAATTTTGATACGTAGCGTGAGTAAAATCGATTATGCGTAAAAGTTGCATGTAGGGGAAAGTAGACCGTTGCGGAAAACCGTAACGAAAACATGACATTTTAATTCACTAATACATTTTTTAATTAAACTTTTACTGATTACTCGTATTATTGTTGACCTCACAAACGCCGCTTCAAAAGCAGTATTTTTGTTATACGGTATTTCGTAGTGAGATGACAGTGATAACAAAAAAACTGTCAATTTCGCTACTAACCCAGCAAAAAATGTCAGCATGAAACCTTCATCAAAATTGTCAAATAAAAGGTTTTATAAATGATATTGAAACAAAAAACTGCAGTTTTTTTTGAAGTTTTTAATTTTCCTGCATAAAACCTTTAAAATATCTGCATTTTCCCTTCATGATTAAAAATTGAAGGTTTTTTGCAGGTTTTTATGAAGGTCTTTTTACAGTTTTTATGAAGGATATTGAAACAAAAACCTTTAATTTTATAGATCTTAAAAAAAAATGCAGTTTTCCTGCATAAAACCTTCAATTTCAAAATGTTGATGAAGATTTTATGCTGACTTTTTTTGCTGGGAATCTACGATTTTGTAAGTACGCATCATTCCAAGACGGTTTATAATATCCGTGTAAAACAAATGGCTTAATCCAGGAAAGACACAATAGTTAATGCCCACAAATCCAAACTTTAATTTGTATTTCTGTCTCATGGTTATTTTTACCCTAACCTTGCACCCGAACTCACAGTTGAGCTAGACATTACACACTTTAAACCTGGCCGTTTCCATACGCACATCTACCTAATTGTTACGAAACAAGCAAAAATCACAAATATATTCTATGATAAATAAAAAATAAGGCAACTTTCCTTTCTACTTATGTAAAATACATAATTTATTTTTCAATAATGTAAAATTAACTAAACATGCCAAAAGGGATCAGCATTCATCCATCTCCTGGTCTGTGATAGGTTCAGAGTGTTCATGTCGTCTAGGGACCCACCCTTTCGCTATCTATTCGGACTGTAACTGCAATCAGAGTTTCACTTAAGGGCATTCGGGGAGGTTTTCATGCATTCAAATTGTCAGAATAACTAGTGAGTGTTATCTGTGTACTTAACTAGAAGACTTATGACTGGACCCAGTTAATGCGCATAGTTGGGTTATGTAATGCGCATATGTGATATTACTTGTGTATAAGGTTTAGTGGGGAATTATAGGATCATTATGGGGTTGGAATTGTTGGTTATGTATATTTATTGATGAAAACTGAAACCAAATGTGAAATATATATTAGGAATAACATAACATGTGTAGGGAAGAGTAGAGGAATCACGTCACCTTAAGGAAAAATTATTTTCTTCTATACTGTAAAGTAACATAACACTTTAAATAAAGGGACTATTTAGTTTTACGGTTACTTAACCATTAAACAAATACGTTACCGAAGCTTAAATAAGTTTTTAACGTTACTAAAACAATTTTCAGAACTTTTACAGACTGACGCGATTACCTTTTATCCGGGTAATTGCGTCAATTATTAAACGTTTTGAAAATTGCTTTTTTAAATTATTTGTATACATCAGCTTGGCATATGTGATATTACTTGTATATAAGGTTTAGTGGGGAATTATAGGATCATTATGGGGTTTGAATTGTTGGTTATGTATATTTATTGATGAAACCTGAAACCAAATGTAAATTATACATTATATTAAAAGAAATAACATAATATGTGTAGGGGAGAGTAGAGGAATCAGGTCACCTTAAGGAAACATTATTTTTTCTATACTGTAAAGTAACATAACACTTTAAATAAGGGTGCTATTTAGTTTTACGGTATCTTAACCATTGAACAAATACGTTACCAAAGCTTAAATTAGTTTTTAACGTTACTAAAACAATTTTCAGAACTTTTACAGAGTGACGCGATTACCTTTGTACCCGGGTAATTGCGTCATTTATTAAATGTTTTGAAAATTACTTTTTTAAATTATTTGTATACAGCAGCTAGACTTACGTTGTTTTATTACACAATTGTTTTTTTTTTATAAATTATAAGGAGTATCTGAATGTTTATTTAAATATTTCAAAATTATTTTGAGAAATTGATCACATTTTTAGTAAAACTATTTTTGCTGACAAAACCACATATATAATTTTTTGATGAGGTAAACCTACTGCAATCTGAATACGCCTACTTGTCTCGAAAAGTGCGCCGGTTCAACATTTCATTTGTGACATAATCTCCACAAATTAGGCAAATTTGAACTGTAAAACTGACCTAAATAGTTAACAATTAACAATATAATTTAATTAAAACGACGCACTACAGAAATGAATGATTATTTATGTTATATAAAGACCTTATACAAGTGCGGTTTTCTATTAATATTTTCTGGAAAAGCTGTGATATTTCTGAAAAATCTAAGGGAAAGGTGTATCATAAGAACATCTTCTAGCATTAATAAAATATCAAAATAGTTGCACTCAGTGAAAAATTATTTTTGGACACACATAAAAAATGTGTGTGAGGAAATAACTCAAGACACTAAATAAAGCGGGAAATATTATTTTTAAATAATATTTTAAGTTTGTCAAGTTGCATTACATTTGTTTGAACTGCTGCTGAAATTAGTGCAAATAAAAACTTCACTTTTAAGTAATTTAGGAAAATACATGCGACAAATTATCATATATTTAATTTTCTAATTAAGATAACAACTTTTTTTTATTAGATACGTATTTTTATTAAAATTATTATATATTTAGCGTCCAAGATCTGAGCAATCAAACGGGACCTTTAAGTTTGCTAATATGGATAGATAGTAAATCTTAAATTATTTTTCCTGAGACTGTATATAAATGTAAAATTTTAAAAAGAGTTTTGCTAAATATGCTCTTAATAAAGTTTTCGTCAACTATGACAAAACATTTTGTTAGCTTTTTCTAAACGACGAAATATGTATTTTTATTTTTGACAAATCTACTTCTCATTTTTGTTGAATATTCTTATCGTTTTTGACAAAAAAATTAATTGGAGCATTTTAACGAAACTTCATTTTTGATTTGAGAAAACGTTTTTAACTGTGTCGATAAGTGTAGGATATCAATGCCCATTTTCCCAACACCCCTGCTTGTTTGTAATAGAACATCCCATGCATATAAACTTGTAACTTAGTGGTGGCAACACCCTATTCATTCATGTTGACAATCTTCATGTGATCGGTCCTGTGTCATCCCAGTGGATTAATATCGTAGGCACTTAAGTGTTCCGTTTTAAATATTATCTTAGCTTGAACCTAAAGTTTAAATATATTTCAATAATGTCATGTCTACCCTCGTGTATTCATTTCTTTGCTAAAACACCTACAATAAGTCTATGGTCCTCTCTGTAATCCGGTACATTACCAATTTCTAAAATTCTAATACCCACTTTTCTGTTGAGAATTGCTGTCGAAATGTTATGTTGCTGCCTTGACGACCGCAAAATGCTACTTCAAATGAAACGTTTCATTTCAACCCTTCTTCGAAATTGCATGTCAAGTGAGAAGTAGGGGGTACTTTCACTGGACGGAACTCTTGTTTGTTCTCTTCAACGCCCACGCAGTCGGTGGGAACTGCGATTTATTGTTTGTTAGCTGTCGAGAAATGCGAAGTTCTCTCACTTGACGTCTTGGTCATTGGACACTGAAGAGAATATTTTTGGGTGGTTTTGAGCTTGGGCGGGTTGGTTCCCGTGAGGAGAGCAATTTGAAAACTTGTCTTGTCCACACTTGACAAAAACGTATTTTTCGTATGCCAATATGAAAGAGAGTTCTGTGAAATAAAGATAAGTTTTAGTGCAATAACAGATTGAATTCTATTCTAATTGATTTAAAACTATTACCGCTGAGTAAATAAAGTAGACTAAAACCTTTAACAAAATTGTGAAAATGAAGAATTTATTATTTTTATTATTTTATTAGTTATTTAAAATTGTGAAAAAGAAGAACACTGCAGTTATTTTAAAGTCCATAATGTCACAGGTTTGTGTTTCTAATAACTTTATAAAACCTGGAAAAAAATAATTGCGCTGGAAACTTAAAAACTTAAAAAAATCTGCATTTTTTTTCAATATTCTTATAAAATCATCAAATATCTTTGAATTCAAGATTTTGACGAAATTTTTTAACTTTTTTTTTATAAAATATAGTTTTTTATTTGAAAATTTTAGTTTCCTTGTTTTGTTTTACCATCATTAGTTGTATAATTCAGTGTATAACTACGTTTTAAAACTTGTCAACTCGAAAAACATATAAAATATTTGAATATGAAAAGTGCTGTTCCGAAAATTGACTTATCCAAAATATTGGTAATCTCTCTTTCTCTCTCCATTGGACATTTATAATACATGGAATATGGACAGGGTTATATTCTGGAATCGAACGTTATGTTTTGGAGTTAAAATCGCAACGAGAATATGTCAGTATGTAAATTGACGTTGTAGTGTATTCAAACTAATTTTTGTTTCATGTTTGTAGTTGTAATCGCAACGAGAATATATGAGTATGCAAATTGACGTTGTAGTGTATTCAAACTAATATTTGTTTTATGTTTGTAGTTGTAATCGCAACGAGAATATATGAGTATACAAATTGACGTTGTAGTGTATACAAACCAATTTTTGTTTTATGTTTGTAGTTGTAAATTCAACGAGAATATGTGAGTATGCAAATTGATGTTGTATTGTATTCAAACGAATTTTTTATTAAAGTAAAGAATAAGGGGACACTCCGCCCAGGCGTCAAAAATAATGTCACTAAATAAGATTTTAGTTCAAATAGGCAACCTTGCGCAATACTCATAATATGTTTTACATAAATAGTTCCTGAAATAGTTGCGTAATACGCTTACAAGCATGTGCAAATTCAAATCAAAATTATAATTACGTCAATGTTCCCAATTAATATGAAAAGGAAATATTGGATTATACGCTCGAGTTCTTGACAACAAAATCACTCGCATTTTATTCAACTTAAAATTGCTCCAAATTATTTAAAAATTTATAAAACAAATTTAATATAATCAATCAATTTATACTTTGTTATGATTATTAAACTACAAAAACTTAGTTTTGTATTTTTTGACTTGATAAAATTTGATTTGATACACTTTTTAGAATAAATTTACAATAACTTTAAATAAAACTTTTATTAAATGCCAGTAAACACTCTAATGCAAATAGTGACCTAATTTTTTTACCCAAAAATTATTTAAAAAATATGCGAAAAAACCCCATTTATTTTGCATATATAAATAATTACATTTTTTGCAACATAAAATTTCGCATAAAGTTTTAATTTTTCGTAATTTAAGAAATATTTTAGGTTTACTATGTAAAACTTGTATTTTTATCATTGTTCAAGAAAATAAATGAAAATATAGAATATAATTTGAGAAATATGTACTAATGTACTGAAAATATCAGTTTTGAGAAAAACACAAAAAAAGTTTTTTTAAAATAGTTTATACAAAAGTGAATTTTGGAAGTGTAATAATCATAACAAATGCTTAGTTATTCACAGCATTAACTTTATATTATAAATTATTCAAAATAGTTTGGAGCAATTTAAAGTTGCATGAAATACTACTCATTTTTGCAATCGATAACTGCCGTCTACCCTTAAGGGAGGCTTTTTACGCTAGTCTTAAAAAGGTACGGAAAAAATAAACACAATATTGGATACTTTAATAGACTTATATTCAAACAATTAGACTGGCGTTAACATAAGCTCTGTACATCAACACTGAATAGTAATAAGGTAATTATTTAAATACGTTGAGACACACTTTTGTGATGAAATTGAGATTCAAATATCGTTTTTTTATCATCAGATATTTTGTATTTGTACTTGCTGTAATTTGGAAATATTGCCAGAGAGATTATAGATGATCTGATGTTTAATCTATTGGCTTATCACCGTATATTGCTAGTATTTTTTTTAAAGAAACATTACTTAAAGTACCATAATGTATTTTAAACAGTGTTTTTCTTCACGATATATTTAGGAATTAATTCTTAAATTTTATTAATTAATCAATAAAATAACTAGTGTTCAGTATTTTTTAATATTGAACCACAAAAAATCCCAAGCTTATGTGCGATGTCAATGCAGAACTTTTTTCGGTTATTTGTTATATATTCTGAAAACTTGAAAGAGTTTGTTTAATATTTTTTTGTATTTGTTGCAAAACTCAATAGGTTAATAAAACCAGACTGTTGAACAAATACAAATGACTAGTTGACACATTTCCGTTTAACTAATACATACCTTGATACACTCTTGAAATATTCAAACATGTTTAAAGATTCTATTACAATATAAACAAACAAATGAAGTCTCATAAAAAATAAAAATTCAAGTTCGAAAAGAAATTTGAATCGAAATACTTTTTAAACCGATATCTCAACGATACTTTCTTTCGTCTCCTGATAGTGGAATTGGTTTCCTAGGCACTATATTGATTTTATCTTCAATTTAATTTATCGATGTTTTAATTAAAAAAAATAAATTTTACAGGAACGCCGTTTTTTTTATAAAAAAATATATTGACAAATGTTGTGATGTCTCGTTTGACACTGTAATTTAGTTTTCCTAGAGCTGAACTCATTTGAAAAGAGTGATTAATTTTATGCTTTTTATATATATATATATATATTTGCATATTGAGAACTAATATGTTTTTTATAGTTTTAGACGTGTAACATTTTTAAAATTGGTTTTGAGTAATAAGTGTATATGTATGGCAAAGTAGACCGTAATGAAAACATGAGCCGAGAAACAGCAATGACGCGATTGCATCTATTTCATGCTCGTTTGACACCCGCATGAGACATAACATAGAAAGCATGCAGCGATATGACCCGATTCAGTTACTAAGCTTGAGTTTGATGTTACACTTTTTAAACCCTGCGTCTGACTTGACGGACACGGCGCTTACCTATGTCATTTTATATATAATCAATAAACATTTGTGGCACTTTAGTCCAAGTTGATAGTTTTTTTAGGAATAGGAGATTCAAAATCTATGTGACATATAAATTATTAGTAAAAATCAAAGACTTTTCTTCTACCAGAATTGAATTGTAAATGACGTTTTGGAAACAGTATGATTTTGCTTGATGATTTTGCTTGATTTTGCTTGTATGATTAACGCCGAGAAAACGTTTCTTTAAAAAATCTAATGAAGGTAGTGAAATATTGTAAATGTGTTGTCCTTACGGAGAAATACAATGTAATTCTAAACTGTACTAAAATATATATATATATATATATATATATATATATATATATATATATATATATATATATATATATATATATATATATATATATATATATATATATATATATATATATATATATATATATATATATATATATATATATATATATATATATATATATATATATATATATATATATATATATATATATATATATATATATATATATATATATATAAATGTTTTTTTAAAAATGTGATGATGGTAATGATTCAATCTGTGATAATATAAATATTTCCAAATTAAAATAATTTATATTAAATGAAAGATAATTTCAAATATGTATATTTTATACAAAAAAATAATGCCTTGCTTTTTAGAGAAACGTATTTTTTCTGTTTTTGTAGGATACCAATTACGAAAAATGATAAAAAATGAAGTTTAGTTAGGAAAATTATTTATATCAATAAGTAAACAGGCATCTGAAGTTTTTAAATCACAAAAGTATACAGCATAGACATTTATTTTAATGAAATCAAAGGGCAAATAAAAGAAGATTACACGAACTATTTTATGTTTGGACAGTCTGGATAGAGTCTGGGCTTCACTTTATTTAAATAAAATAATTCGTAGAATCCTCGTCTGTTGTGCCGGGCGTTAGCAAGGTCCCGGCTTGAAATCGACCTTTCAGCATTTCGTCTGTTTGTCTGTAATTGTTCTGTAATATGTTTGTATACTCGTTTATTTCGTCTATTTGTTTGCTACGCATTTACAACCAAACTAATTGTTTGATTTTCTGCAAATTTGCAATGCATGTTGCTCGAAATCATTAAAAGCGGCGTATATGTTTTTTTTTTGGTCGCGAGATCTACTGTTCCCAGAACTACTAGTCGACACACATATCTAAACCATAATTAATATAATTATTTATAATACGTACATTATCTCAACGCAATATTTAGGTATCAAAGCACATAATCTTTAATAAAGGACGATGCTCTTTGAAGCAGCACCGACCATGAAACGATCTGCAATCCCTGTAGATGAATGCCCTAATCTTAGCATCCGAGATCTTCCAATCCATTCCCCCGCACATCACATATCATTGATCCGGTACAAAGCCAGAATCAATCTCTTGTTATACCCAATGAGGTACAGGTAAAAGTTAATGTGCCGGAACACTGAAATCGCCATTTGCGAGGAGAGATGTTGTTAAATTCTCTTTCCAAACTGAAACGATTGCATTTGGCGCCTTTTACTTCGCCGACATTTTGCAATGATTGTGTTTAACAGGATTATTGGCGTCTACTTTACTGCCGTTTAGCACAGTCAGAAAAGAAACCCATTTGTTGAAGAGACTTGTAAAGTCTAAATGGAACAAGTAAATCCCCCTAACTATTTTGTTATTTAATAGGCTTCATTTTTGGTGCCTTGTAGTTTGATTAACAAAATCTTTGAAATGTAAATTACATCTGTTGTCGGTTACTAGTGCAATATAATAATAGATATAATAAGTATAATAATTGAAAAAAAAATAAGTATTATGAACAAATATATATAAAGGGGAATGAGCAAAACTAAAAACAGTGTGTCTCATTGACAAACACACTGTTGAAGTGAAACTTTTTTTTTTTGCATTAACCATGCAAATTTAAATAAGTAATTACTTTGAAAATAGATTCGGAGTAGATCTCAACAACTGACCAGTCCGATAACAGCTGCTATCAACACATTGCATTTTCAATCTTAAAAATAAATTAGTACAGACCACGTGACCTGTAGCTTCCAATCAAATGCTTTTTCTCTTGCGTCTTCTTTTTCCTGACAGCACAGACACAATGTTAAATACCAAAAATAGTGGATATATAATAATAGAAGGTGTGTTGGTTCTTCCCTTTTTGAAAGTGGGCAGGGAAAGGATATTTTTGAAGTCACTTTTGCTCCGCCTTACTACGGGTTTTTGATCATTCTTATTGGCTGTGTGTTTCAAGCATTGCTACTTAGGTTCGATCCCCGGTTGGGTAACAACTGGTGATTTAATTTTTAATTAGCAAAATAATCTAAATATCTGTAAATAATTGTATTCAGGTAGTTTCACTACTAATCCGTCCTTGTTTTGTTATGTCCCCGCATTTTACTTGATTGAAATTGTAACTCATTTAATATGTCCAATACAAATGCATTGACTTGAGGGTTCCGGCCCCTATTTTACTCTTTCAAAATTCAAGGACATGCTCTCGTGGCAACTAATATTATTTTAATACGCTTAATTTATTAAGCAAATCTTTTGCAATTTTTACATACTAAATGCAATCCTTAAAATGCAATTTAAACTCATAAAATGTAACAAATACTAAATAAAGTTAGCGAATATCACTTTTAAATAGTTCACAAAAAACAATAGAGCAGCACCTCATGAACCATTTGTTCAAATTGTCTGAAATTGATTCCTGGTTATTTTAATAACTAAACCACTCTGCAAATCGATTCAAATTGTTTTTTTAAAGAAAATTTTAACTGTTTTCTTTTAAATAAATTCATGATTAGTTAAAAACAAGAATTCTTGTTAAATTAAGTTTGCTCTGTAGTCTCCTAAAACTACTGTATAAACGAGAGAATTCGACAAGCCCACAGAAGGTGGAGGCAGGCATCACTATGACGTCAATAATATCCTTTCCCAGCCCTCCGTCAGAAAGCGCGAGAACCTGCACACCTTATATATATATATAGTCTTCACTATCCTTGGTTAAATACTACAATATACATGAGATTAAGCTATTGTCGTAGTCTAACTTGTTAGGATGGTGTGAGTTTTTTTTGCATATTTATGAAAATTTACCAAGCATACTAACTATTCATGTTTTATTTTAACGTCATATTATCTTTTCGTGTCATGTTTGATATATGTCTCAAGATCATTCATATTCACTTGCCACTATAAAGAAGTTTCACGTCATTATGTAATGTTTAAAATAAACATGGCTCAGAAATTAACTTGAATAATTTTTAATTCACGCTAACGTTATTTTAAAACATTGTTGTCTTTCTTAAGGAAAAATCTTTACGCTTATACATTCCTAAGACCGCCAAGATAGAACTAACTGTTTTCTGGTGTAGTAAAAGTTCTAGCTGACCACTAGAGGGCGTTGGCATTGGTAGTGAAGAGTACAATAAAAAGTGTTACGGTTACAAATTTACATTTAAATTTAAAACATCTTTTCAAATATATTGATTACATTAGTTCTATAACTCCGTTCCGTGCAAATTTAATTATTTAAAGGTAAATTTAAGAAATTGTGAATGGAAAGCCATCAGTGAAAATAAATTTAATTTATTTAATTAATAAAACAGACCCATTCTGAAATAGTTGCATTATTATATTGCACACATGTTAACAACAACACCGCATTTCTGTAACAATAACCATTTACTTGTTAATAGCTACTTCACACATTGAAATATAACGCTAATATATCCTCACATTTCTGACATCTTATAAACTATTTCTAAATCTTACTTCGTTACTGTTTCTAATGCATACGACATATAACAATAACAAATAATGCAACAACTTATAGTGCAATAACAGCACAGAGAACGTAATTAAATCTGACAAAATGAACAAATGAGACACCTTAATTAAATTTGACAGCGTGGCGCGAAATACTTTCCAGTCTAAAATTATATAAATTTCGTACATTGTTTAATATAACGCTCATTAATCTTAGTTAAAAGTTTAAAACTTGGATTCATTAACTAAGTTACACTCAATTACGGAATGTTGCTTCATGAAGAGGTAGAAGTTAATGTAATAAAGGAAGATTATTCAAAAACAACTAAACGTTTCATTTGAGCTTATGAGTAATATGGATATATAACGTTATTTAACAATTCATAAGGCATAGTAAACATAGAGTAATGATACAAATAGAGGAATAACAATGCTGGTTTCCGTGTGTCCATCATTGAAACCACGTGATATGTGAAAATGCCAATTCATTCATGCGCCAATATTACTTGGCAGGCCTTGGCGACTTTAAGAACTAAACGAGATCGAAGTATTGTAATATGGTTTTGTGTTTAATTTTGTATTTAAATATAGTTTTTTTTTAAACGAGTGGCACAATTTAAGGGAGTTTAATAAATATATTAAAGAGATTTTTCTTACTTTGTAGTTTTGAAATAATTGCATTACGTTTTTATGTAAAAAATTTACCATAAGCGAAGTTCTTTCAATTGGTATTTGTATACTTCAATAAGAAAATATGAACAATAAAACCTGAGAAATATAAAGAGTTTCGCTTCTTCGAGTATTGAACAAAAATATAATATAATTTCGTTTCGTTAATGAAGAGGAAATATTTAGCACATATTGTTTGAAAATAAGTAAATACGTACATATATGTTAAAAAGTTGAATACGAACAGAACTCCTTATCACCAAAAGAAAAGAAAGTGCGCCAAATTTGAAACTCCTGTAGATGTCTGAACGTCAAATGTGGCAGCGCTATAACCACGTGATGTGAGTTTTTCTTTTCAATGTTGACACCGCGGCCTTACGAGAGTCTGGTATTGAAGGCGCTCTCTATTTAATATTACAACTATCTGATAGTAAATATTTATAAAATGATAATACGAGGTTTGCTATGAATTAATTTCTCTGTCCTCTGTTATTGTAGATGGGTCAATTTATGTTTTGACGAATTTGCACGATCAATTCTTTCAACGGGATATCGATGCTCTAAGAAACGCTATGAGTGAACATTGAATGAATTTGAGTGAATTTGAAACATAAATTATAATACAGGGTTGTTACAAATTGTTGGACATGTTCTTTATATGGCTGTCTCACATTTAGATGCATTTGTTTCATATAACATTAATTTTGGCCAATTACACCGTTATATTCCAATCAAGTCGCTTAGCTTTAGAAGCAATAAACAGATTAGTTAAAGTAAAGTAAAAAGAATGGTTTATTATGCGTAGTTAAAAAGCCAAACAATGAACATCGTCGAACAATTTGTATTAAAACCATGGATATTTTTAATAAATATTTAATAATGCTCACGTACCTTTATTTCACCTTAAGAATAAGTATTCGAAAAAAATATTATTAAAATTAACATCAATTTGCCACTTTCTTATAGCATTCATGAAAAAATAAATTTCATTTCCATCAAAATGATTCAATTTTCTTTTATTTTATTAAATTATATATTGTGTAATGAAAATTTCAACCGATACTTTTAACTTGTTATGTTTAAAAGGAATTCCTTAGGTAATTGTGGTTTATAACAATGTAGCACTTTAACACAATGCATACCTTCATCATTTTCTATCTCATTTTCTTTTGTACCTCATTTTCTTTCACTTTTACGTTAATTAAATGTGCTATTCATACATTGGAATTTAAATACAAAAGAGGACGTTCAAAAAGGCAAGTAAAACTAACAATCTTTGGGTCTCTTAATTAATTTTACGAAGAATAATGTTTAAATTTAGCATCGCTAGGAATACATGCATTAATAACACAACTTTAAGAATTGTTATACTTTCTACTTTTTATCCATCCAAACACAAAATTATATTTACATGGATTTCTATGTAGGTTTATGTATCTTAATTTATAGAGCTTTATTAAATACCATATTATGCTTGCGATTCTTTGAAGTTTTAATCCCATTTTATATTTATGGTAACCAAGGGAATTATTAGTAAATTCGGGGTATACAATTTACGAAGATTACTTTTAATATGAACTTATTTTTGAAATTTTCGGAATATAATGCGATGTACTTATCAAGTTGTTTCAATTTTATATTAATAACATAATGTATATCTAATTTCAAGGAATTATCGAGGCATAAAATTTGTTACAAGCGCACAAAAAAACCAGACGTATCTTGAGGTCGGTAAAATCCCATTCCCAGCAAATCAATATGTTGTTAAATAAATAAAGTCGTAAAGACAGTTTTTTCAATATTGTAATTTTTAAAACTGTAAGGGATATGTTGAGTAACTTTTTAATGTAAACATAATTATCAAATTAATTGCGATACTTTAAACAAATATATCCTATTTTTAGATATAATGTACACATTGCTTTCACGATAATCTTTAAACCTTAAAAGAAATTATTTCAAAAATGATATTGATTAGAATATATATTTGGAAATAACTATGTGGAAAAATCTTTAATCTTTTTAAAGTTTTACGTAAGACGATTTTTAATCAAATGAAAGAAGATTTGCACTTTGTATTAAACGAACTTGTTTTATGAAAAACGATGTACGAGTTTTACTAAATGATATACGAATTATGAAAAATTGTTTTGTTTGTGTGATAATGAATAAAATGATGAATTTTCTAAAAATAATATTTTGAATACTGCTCAAACATAAATCATATATTTTGCATATTCTTATAACTACTGAAGTTGTAACAAGTTTAACGCATTTAAAACCAATTTGTTATTTGAATATTGAAATATGAATTTAAACTTACTTCAATTGTATTTATTTAACGTTAATTGTTTTTCACACAATACAAATGTTAAATTATAGATTTGTGCATTGCATAGCGCATAAAAGTAAATACATTTGATCTTGGCGCAAAACATTGTTTTATGGAAAATGCGCAAAGTTCGTTAATGTTTTCAAATTTCGAAGTTTAAATCTTTTGTTGAAAATTAAATTATACACCCATTGAAAGAAGGATCAATATCCATTTTTGGTAAAGTGAAAAATATAGGGAGAACTATTATGCTACAATATAACTTATTTTTAGCGGTGATTCAACTTGATACGTTTCGTATTTTTCCCATTCTGTTCTATTTTAGGAAATAGAAAAATATTGAAAATTTCAGGGGAATCATATTGCAAGGTAAGCATTTTTTAAACTTTTCTTTACAGCAACAATCTTCCGATTCCTAAAAAAAATATTTTGCCCAAAATACCAATATAATAAACTGTAGTGAAAAGAGGATTTTTGACGTAAAAGAAAGCGATTGCAAAACACATTTGTGTTTACAAATTGAAATTAAAAGTTTTTAAAATTTAAATAAGAGTTTACAATTGTAAGAGATAAGCAACACACACACATATAAAACATTTAAATACCGGGGGTTATATTTTTTCCTACCACTATATTTTATTCTAATTACTATATTTACTAATATAGTAACCTTCTAATAACATTAAATGGTATTTTCTGAAGTATTATCGATTCTTATTGTAAAAGGCGCCTGTTTGTTCTCATTGGCGGAAACTCAAACACTTGGATCGGACATTTAGAATTAATTGCGGTCACTCCCCTTGACAGGTTCAAGTGTAGCGTGAACTTCTAATTAATTTATTCCTAGAGATTCTAATTCTAATTCTGCATAAACTTGTTTTTGGTAGCATTTATATATGCATTTGAAAATAGTATAAATTGTTAACATTAATATTTTTTAAACAATATATATCTAATCTAGATTGTAATACTTAATGGTATAGTTAAATTAAAATTCTCCATAAAAATCATGCTTATCATTTTGTCAGTATTCTTTGTCTTCTGTTAATCAAATATATATTGAATTGGTTTTTTTTCTACCCAATAATTTTAAATGTTTAAGTTTTGAGTATAAAAATCAATTAAAATATTTATTACCTTCAATTGTTTAGTTATGTGGTTAAAAATTTATGTGGGGCAATACACAATACTGATTAAACTGACTTGTACCAAAAGATGAACTTGAATTTGCTATCCAAGCAACACAAAATTATTTTAAGATGGTTCGGAAGACTTCATTGACTCTCCTGCTAAAAGGGTCTTTTTATGTACTCTTTTAATATACTAACTGTTTTACTTACTTTGACATTTATTTCTTTTAAATTACAAATTTTTGTAAATTTTCATAAATTTTTCACATTTAAAAATGTTTAATTAAAAGAAATATCTTTAATCCGATATTTTTATATCTCTAAATGTATAATGTTAATTTGTATTAAAAAATATAAGGAAATATTTAGTAGATTATGAGAAAAATGTATATTAGTAAGGGGAAAAACGCATTTTGAGGAAACGGCATTTAATGGTATTCTAGTGTTTGGTCTTGCGACCTTTCAGGGCATTAGATAAAATCTTCTTGATATTTGTTAAAATCGAATATTAAAAATTTTGACTTATAAACGATGATTAACTTAGAGAAAATGCAAATATTTTTACGTAAATATAAAGTTTAATTTATATACAAAATTATTTACAGCTTGATGATTCTTATTTTAACATTAGATTGGCCGGCAACGTTAGGAAGTCGACTGAGCCTCTGGTTAAGTCAACACCACCTAGACAATCAGTCTAGGTGGTGTTGGTTAAGTGCGCTCCGCGTCCGAACTCATCTCCTCTTGGTAGAGCGCCGGATTCTTCTTTTATACCGTTACGGTGTGTTTTCTATTTGCATACCGCAGTTTGTGCGGCATCCTTGCATCTTACTTGATTTGGTTTGATTAAATGACGTCGCACTACAGCTGCGCTGTGGGCTATTGGCGACGGGCGTCCCGTTTCTCTATATCTGCACAGTGGGCATTGGCGACGGGCGTCTTAGCTTGTAATTATGCGGCACTGTTATTGTAGCGCCACTACAGTATATTCACACATTCAATGCTTAGCTAACACATACTTTAAAATAAATAAAAAAATCACTTCTAACATTAATAATTAAAAAAAATACCTCAAAATTTGTTGTTTTAGCCTACCCTTCCCTTTAAGAAATATAATCCATCGGAATAAATGGCGTTCTGCAACAATTGCGTTATCATTTCGTTCAGTGGGACGTGACAACAATCACAAGTTAAAAAAAAAACGAAAAATATATATCTTATTATAGAAAATGACAAACGATGTACGTCTGTATAAACAAATTGAGACATGATTGTAAAATGATTTGCTGAGCATTAAATGGACTCACAGACAATGCAATTTGGAGTAGAATGGAGTTTCGTTTCACGGAAATAAGTATTTATGCGTTTCTGCTCGTCCTGCTCCTTTTTCGTCTACGATAAGCTCTATATATCTCTCTACTTATCATAAGTTAAGGCTACTTGATATTATTTCATTTGCCCACTTTTTAAAAAAAATCTATAGAAAACAACATAAATTGTTTCTTTTAGATTTTTGATGAAATTATAAAAATTACTTTTTATTTTTCGAACGTGAAAGTTTAAAATCGTAATATAGGAATAAAAAAGGATATTTGTAACCAGCGTTATCCATTTATGTATTATCTTATATGTTTGTCCTATTATCATGTCCCCGTCACCTGTATATATTTCATGTTCCTGTTACGTGTCTATATATTGTTCCCGTTATTACAATTGTAACGCCCTCTATATATTTTTATGTCGCTCCCGCTGTGCCGGGCAGCGTCAGTCATGTAACTGCCCTCTTACAGTGAATGCGTATTAGGTTCGTCCCTCCCCGAGATTTATATTGTAACGTTAGGTTTATGTGATTAAAAATGTTTATGTTCAATCCTTGAGCAGTTATTTAGTCAATACGCCTTATAAATGGCTCCCCAACGTGGCGCAACACCGTAAGAACAGCAATTACATGGCTCGCATTTTAGGTTGTCGTTCCGATTGATGAAAATGGCGAGAGGCGCCATTTTGAAGTTCGTTGCTGAAATTAAGGATAATTCAGTTCTTAAGGCAAGAATGAATGTCATCGAATGTTTAAGATAAGTGTTATTTTGTTTTTTTGTTCAGTGTTACATTTTTTAATCTGTAGGCTAGGTTAAAGTTTTGAAACGCAAAGTTTCAGTTCGAAACGCAAAGTTTCGGTTTTCGGTAGACGTCCTGTTTACTGTGAGGAGACAATTTTGCATAACGCGTATGCTGTGTCTCGTTTGGAGTGTTATCTCTATTGATTTAAGTTTAACTAGTCTTTTAAAATTAAACCGCAATGGTTTGATTTGTTTTGGCACTGAATTTGAAATTAAGAACCACCTTGGTTTTGTAAACACTGATTCTGCGAATCGTATTTGGTAGCATTGCGAATTCAAAATTCGTACGCTCGGAGGTAAAAAAAAAAGCAAGTTTTCTCCCCTCCCCTCCACATAACTGATAGTGTTTTTATTTCTGTTCTCTTTTATTTGAAATTATTGCTGGCCTTGAAAATTCTGATTGTGAGTTTTATTTATTTTTATTTTGTTCTCTTTCGGGAAAAATAAAAGAATGTGGTTTTACATGCAAGCATAAGAAATAAATGTTTTCTTGTGTGTGGTTCAGAATAGTAGATATTTTATTGACAGGAAGTTTTATTTTGTGATAGTGCTTATTTGATTTAATTATTGGCATTAACTGATATTAGTTATTTTGATCAGTTGGATAATTGATTATATTATAGAATTTAATGTTGATTTTTAAAATTTATTTTGAAATAACATTTGAATTGATTTCTTTATGAAATGGAAGTTGTTAATGCTATTGGTTGATTTTATATTTAAGTACTTCATTAATTTCTAAATCTATTAAACAAAAGTGATTTTCTTATAAAATAAATTGGTTCAATCATGTTAAAATTGATTTTGTTATTCTGGTAATCTGCATAGTGTCATTTTCTTGAATAAATGAACATTTAAATGATTTTATAATGGTTTACAATAAATTTATAATAGTTTAAATGATTGAATATTATTTTAACTGATATTAATTGGTTTCCTGAAAATAATTATAAAATATTTGAGTGCTAATATTTCATAGTAGGGTAATAGTAGTGAGTTTAAGTGCTTTGAACTGTGAAATAGCTCTAGGACTTTGAGGTAATTATTTAGTGCACCTGTTATTTACTGCCATATTCTGAACTCACAAAAGAACTATTCTGAAATCCCACGATGGCTTTTCTCGCACGGGGAAAGAAGATTGACTTGGTCCGGCTGGCAATTGAACTGGACTTGGATGGTATTGATAGTCTCAAAGTTATTCAACTGAAGACGAGAATACAAGAGAGTGAAGCATATAAGGACGATTTAGAGTTTGTCCAAGCAAGGTTTGAAGAGATAATCGCTGAAAGAATAAAAGAGGAAGACCTTGAAATTGAAAATAAGAAAAGGAAAGAAGACTTTGAAGCTGAAGAAAGAAAAAGAAGACTGGAACTGGAGTACGAAGAGCGGAAAAGAAAAGACGATTACGAATTCCAACTTCAGAAGTTGAAACTCCAGGATGAGGCAACACGATCCCAAGTTCCTCTTACCCAGAACGATGGTTTTCAAGCAGCCAAACCAAGATTGGATTTGCAGACGCTGATCCAGAGATTCGATCCAGTAACGAATGACATCAGCCTATACCTCGTTCTCTTCGAGCGACAAGCTCACAGAGCTGAGATTCCAGGAACTTTCTGGGCCTCTCATCTGATTGGGTTGCTGCCATATGATATTGCTCAGATCATTGCAAGAGAAGTCGAAGAAGTTGCACAAGATTATGAGAAAGTGAAACAGCTTCTTCTAAAGCACTATAAGCTCACTCCAGAAAAGTTTCGTCAATTGTTTACAAAACATTCGAAATGTCAAGAAGGCACTTGGACAGATTTCGCCTACGAACTCAGAAATTACTTTCAAGGTTGGATTACAGGTCTCGAAATAACCACTTTTGAAGAATTGTCTGATCTGATGGTTACAGACCAGATTAAACGCCGTGTTCCACAAGAAGTAAAAGAGCACTTAATCGATGATTGGACACAAATAAAGACGACTACAGATCTAGTACAAAAGCTAGATGACTACGAGACTGTTCGTCCAAACAACAGAAATGACTACGTCGAATACCAAGAAGTGGTCCAATCCAAGATTTAATACTGGAAATTTCAGGAAAGTGGCACAGAATCCAAGGCCAAGACAAAATGAAAGAAATGCTAATCCAGAGAACAAGCCTGCCATATACTGCTATGGATGTTCCAGACCTGGTTTCATAAAAGCAAAGTGTCCGACATGCTCTCCAACGGCAAGAAATGAGAATTTCCCTGCAAATTCACTCACAATGTATACTTGCCATTCCAAGATGTCCCCTCTTGCACTGATTGATGTGTGCATATCCGGTGTGCGAGCCAGAGTTTGTGCAGACACAGGTGCCACCAGATCAGTCGCTGGTGAGATCCTGTACAACCTTCTGAAGAGAAAAGGAGTGGAGTTCCAGGAGACTTCAGTAACCATGACCTTGGCAAACGGTTACCAAACTACTGAAGATGCTTGTAAAGCCCCGGTGTCCATTGTGATTGAAAATAAAACAATCATTATGGATCTCCTTGCCCTTCCAAATGCAAAAGGAAATCGGACTCTGTTAGGAACAGACTTCCTAGAAAAGTCGGAAATTGTTCTCGACATAAGGAACAAAAGGTGGAACTTTTGTGACAACCCTCGCCGAAAGGTTTATTTTAAGAATGACATCACACCGACATGTCAGCAGCCTGTCGAAACTCTTCCCATCAACAGCTGTAATCTCCGTGAAGAAGAAGGCGAGAGCTTGAACATCGAGCAGAGGCTCCAGGTCAATAATTTGCTTCAGGATTTCGAGGAAAGCTTCAAACCAGGGGGAGAGAGCACTTCCTTCATAGAGCATCGCATTAATACGGGGAATCATGCTGCAGTCGCTTATCCACCATACAGAGTTTCTCCTGCGAAGAAGGAAATATTGAAGAAAGAACTGGATGACCTCTTGCAAAAGAAAATAATCGAAGAAAGTGAGTCGCCCCATGTTACTCCACCATATGCTCCAGGTGATAAAATGTATGTGACCCTGCATCCCTTCAGCAAAAATGCCACTGGACAATCCAAAAAGTTTATGTCCAGACGAGATGGACCCTATGTCATCCTTACACAAAGATCACCATCCACATTCGAAATTGCCAGCCTGGACAATCCCCAAGTGCCCCTGGGCGTGTACCACACTTCTGCCCTGAAGGCCTACACCCAGGACCCCATCGAACGTCCTTGCAATCCGTTTCGAAAGCGAGGACGGCCACCAAACTTACCCAAAAGAACTGGTGCTGGCCCTTCGTCGGGACTACGTCGGAGCCAGAGGGGGAGGATGTAACAAGCGTTATCCATTTATGTATTATCTTATATGTTTGTCCTATTATCATGTCACATGTATTTCATGTTCCCGTTACGGGTCTTTATATTGTTCCTGTTATTATGATTGTAACGCCCTCTATATATTTTTATGTCGCTCCCGCTGTGCCGGGCAGCGTCAGTCATGTAACTGCCCTCTTACGGTGAATGCGTATTAGGTTCGTCCCTCCCCGAGATTTATATTGTAACGTTAGGTTTATGTGATTAAAAATGTTTATGTTCAATCCTTGAGCAGTTATTTAGTCAATACGCCTTATATATTTTATTTAGGAAAACATTAAGATAATAAATACTTTGAATTAATACAACAAGGTAAGAACTTTGCTAAACTCCGTAATTATTAAAACGATTTATTTGACCTCGCCCGTTTCTAGATTCACATCTGGGCAGACGATATATGTGCACAAATTATCTTATAGTTAGAAATGCTTGTTGATGAAGAAAAAGAAAGATGTAGATGATATATTATTTCTAGATAAATACTTATTTTTGTTACACCAATAAATTTTCAAAATATACAAGTGAAATTAACTTAAATACCAAAATACTCTATACTCGGGGACAACCTAAGTTGACACTAAAGCAATTGAATATTTATACATATCATAGCATCCGTTTCAGGTTCAACTTAGGTTGTCCCCGAGTATAGTAATTAATATTCCTACATATTACTTAATATAAAACAAACCAGGTTCTTTGAAAGGAAATTTTTTCCATTAAAACATGTAATACCAGTGCACATGGCAGGCTTTATGATGTTTTTCAAAGTGTATGGAGTAAAATTATACCAATTTGATTTAATTATTCAATTAAGTAAATTTTTTATTCAAGACTGAAGTTCGGATAAAAAAATATTCATAAATGGTTGAAAGTAAAGATATCCAACCATGGTGTAAAAATACGTAATCTTTTATTCCTGGTGAATATTCAGTATACCTAATAAAATCCTTAAGTGCCTGGGAAACGCATCTTCATCTATCCTACTTACAGCATTTAATTAGCAGTAAATCAAAGCAATTTTCACTTAATTTTCTATGCCTCTTAGATAAACCTGAACCGTTATTTTTCCAGCTAACTTCCTTACTAAAACATCCTCTGACTTGGAAGGATTGAATGGGTTTTGAATTTAATGATAGCGCCCGGAACGGGGCATAAAATCCCATTTTAAAGGGAACTCACACAGCACAAGAATCGCCGTAGTTCCCGAATTTCCTTCAGATTTATAGGGCCATCATAAAACGGGAACCTGCAGTAAAAGTCTGAGGTCGACCCTATGCCTTCAAATGAATGATCCAATCTTCGGAAGGGGAGAGGGGAGTTTAGGGGTTTGCAAACTTTTTGTCGAGTTATTTTTCTAAATGACATAATCGATAACTTGAGGTCGTTTCCTGGTTGAACTGTTTTATAACTTTATTTCAGATAAGGGGTGAATTTTTAATTTTTAGAGAAGGTTGTGAAATGAGATTATTTATTTAAAGTCTTTGTAAAGAGAGGATTAGGGGGTTGGGGGATATTAATCAAAATTAATTCATATGAGTGAACTTTTTTTAAGTTGTGATGTAATATTAATACAGTTTAAGGATGGAATGTGCAACGTTCTTCCGGAAGAAAGCAGTGTATTGACGGTAGAATACACCTGTACGATCTATTGAGGGGTTTCCTTCTTTCTGGTAGGACTGCCTGTACTACCACCAGAAAATTCTGAGTTGGCACAAAAAAAAAATACCAGTTTAAAAATTCAAACTGCAAAATTTGTATGTACAAAAGTGCTCCCAGAAGGTTCTTCTGGAAATACTTTGGGCTGTACGTTATATCTCTAAAATATTTCGTTCTTAAAAAATACTTTCTAGTATTCAGCTATATCACATATTGTTTTCTCCGTGGAACGTCTGTAAATCCAACTACATGAGTTAAAAGGATAAAACTATCATGTTATGCTTTTAAGAAATAAATGTTATGCTTTTAAGAAAGAAAATACTATAATTCAGTTACAAATAGCGCGACTAACTAATATATGGTCTCTATAGAAAATTAGGCGCCCGGTACATGTAGAATCTTGAAGAAAGGCAAAGCCTTTATAGGGTGGGAATAGGAGCCCTTGACGTCAGACGAAACAACTGGTTTATCTCCATTCTATTGGCAATGTTTCTGGTTGGTGACTAATCGATATTTTACATAAATGAAATTTCACGTAAAACTCTTCTGAACGTGCAGCGACACAGCCACACCCGTGATTTTCGAAAAATAGTTAAAACCGGATTTTTGCATCTAGGCTACTAATTATTTTCTCTTTTATTATTTATTTCATTCCATATGTTTATTTTGCTTTTATCTAATACATATATCGGATCCAAATCTACGTAATTGCGTGAGGTATGTAAGCTATTGTATGCAGCGTGTCACACTAAAATCTTTGTTTTCTTGTATTTATTAGCAGTGATGTTTAGTACAAATGCAAATAATTGCCATCATAACAAATTAATTTTTCCAATACAGTTAGAAATAAACATGATTTATGTACTCGTTAATGGGAAGACAAAAACTCTCCGAGAAAAAAATTCCAATCCATTTCAATAAACAAGAAATAATCATCCGATGGTAATACTTTTTCCCTAGGATCAGTATACAAGAGACGTTTTCATCTATTTTGCTTCAATACTATCAACTGACAAAAAAACATCAACAGAGGCATGCAAGGCATTTTTTGCGAAGAATGTCTGCTAAGTAAGAAACACAACACAGGAAGTTCTTTTAGCGTATTACGAAAAGTATGAGAAAAGATTGGGTAAGTGTAAGAAAAACGCTAAAAAAGGGTTTCAGACAAAAACAGCGCTTTGACTTTCATATACTATCCTTAAGAGGAGAGAACAATACATTGCACATCTATGGATAATGTATAGGCGTAAAAGCATTAAATATAATGTGGAAATGATACACGCATTTTATCTTTGCTTAGAGTAGCATCGATTTTCTGAATTTAAAGCGTATTTTTTGAAGTTATTATTAGAATATAATGTTGTACAGTAAAATATCTAATATATGTTAAGAAGTTATAGAATGGCAATTCAGTATTTGTATATTAAATTCAAATAAAGTAATGGTTATAATAATATAGTAATATTAGAATATAGTGTTGTACAGTAAAATAGTTAAAGTATGTTAAGTATAATGGAGCGGCAATTCAGTATTTGTATATTAAATGCAAATAAAGTAATAGTTATAATTATATAGTAAAAATTCATGTTTGTGTACATCGTAAAATGTATTCATTCCTACAAAGACGTTTCTTGTGTTATTATAATTGTATTATTTTATTTCAACATTCAGATATTAACGGCGTAATCTTATTTTAATATTAAAATTGAATCGCTTATTTCAGAAACGAGTGAACAGACATTTTATTAATTTTTTTTTACTGAATCAAAATTTCATATGGTAAACACATACTTTTTTTCATTCATTATTCCTTTGCCATACATACATGTACAATTACTGTTCAAATAAATGAGCATGGGTTGACAATCGGAAAATGAGTCAACCTTTAACAATTTGAGTTTATTAATCCGTAGTTATTGTTTCTCATATTTTGATCCAGTTATAGCTTATTATAAAATAGTGGAGAATAGCTTATCCCTAAATGGAATTATAACCAGCTGTTAGGCTTCATGTTGCTGGGGATCCCGAGGCGAGAAATTGGAGTAGCCCATGTTGGGACTCGAACTTGCAAACTATTGTTACGAAGTCCCGCACACTACTGTGCTATAAATGCATATTTTAACTATACATTGAAAATATTTTATAAAAGATGTTTCTTTGTGAAATAATTCTTGTAAACGCTTTTTTAAACAAACCCTTGATATTTATGAGATGAACATACGATTCGTCAGTACTCCAGGAAATTCTCTTTCTTTTGATTCGTCACTTGTTAAGATCCGCTGAGTGAAAGAGCCGAATAGGGATCTATACTATACAAATAATATATATGATTTATATAACTATGCAATGTCATTTTTGTATATGATAAAAAGTAAAAAAAAATAATTATATTTTATATGTATTATATAGCGCAATGACTACTGTATGTACATTTATAGAAATCTCATAATGATTTTGAAAGTCAATTTAAATATACGGTACCTATTTTGAAATCCTTTCTATTGAAGTTATGGGAACTGAGGATTTCAACCGCATTGATTTACCAACGAAAGTAGTATTGACGAAATTTTTATAGTGTTTTCTCAATTCTAAAAATAGGAAATGACATTTTCACAATTCTCGTGTGGGAAATTCTTAACAAAAAACCCTTTCAAAGGAAAAGGAATAATCTTTTTCTGATATTGCGACTTGTTTGAAGTCACATGTCTAGATTTTATCCTGGAATTTTTCTCTCCTTGATCTTAATGTTTTAGAATGGCAAAGAAATACTCTATTGATTCAATGATGTGAGATTTTTCATGTATTATTGAGGAGAAATGCTATTTTGGATCATTTCTCAAAGTAAAGAATAAAATATACTTATATTACGTATTTTGAAATATTAGATGTGAAACTATAGCCAATCTTTTTCTGTATGTCAGCATGTTCTGAAAATTTCGATTTTTTTTGTTGTGACTGTAGTAATTTAAAAAATAAATTTAGCTCATTTTAATAATATATTTTGGCAGCCGTAAAGACGGTAATCTCAGAAAAGTAACTTATAGATTTTTTAAGGAGAAAAAACATAAATTAAAGGTTATGTTCAGTTTACTTTTATTGCAATAATTGTTATCGTAAACCCTATTAAGATAATTTTGACAAATTTTAGAGGAGAGCAAAAAAACAACAAATTAGAAATTTATGCAATTAGCATAACAGGCAATTTCGGAGCCATTTTTAATAAATCTTACGGATTTTGAAGGAATATGTTATAGCCATAGATAGCGGGTATCTCGAAAAAACAATCCGTATTTTCGGAGAAAAGTGGACTTGGTGAAGTTTAGCATAAAAGTCCACAAATGCTTATATGAGACAGTGGTTTCATAATTATGTTATCCTAATATAACGGGCTAAGTAACTAAATTAAGTAGTATTCGGCAATAGGTTGACATTTTGGTAATTCTTGAAAAGTATCCATGAAAAGAGATGGTATATGGGATTAGTAGAAAAAGTAGTTGTCTTTAGACATTGCGTTCGCGTTTTATATTCTTGTATAGAAAAAAATATGCAATGGTGTATTTCTGTAATCCTCAGTTCCCATTGCTACAAACCCTCACTGAAATTAAGAAACAATTATTTTGTAAACTCTCAGCAATGCTAATTCTTGTCACTACAGCATTTATAAAATAAAATAGTACACCGATTTATAATTTATATTTCTCTCTAAAATAATCTAAATTCTGTATTTAAAATATAAGTATTAACTGTAATGTCTTGTGAAACTTAACGAATGGAAAATACGACAATTGAAATTACTTTTTTAATAATTCAATAAACTGATTTTTAAGGCTAATGTATATCGATAAGGCTTTATCAATTATATTGCATGTATATGCCATTCTTGTAATAAAAATTTCCATGTCATCAGTTTAGCTTCTAGTTTTTATTATTATTACTGTAAATGTAAATTGTAACTTATCTCAAAAGCAGTTTATTAATACCCCTACTCACAAGAAGAAACATGAATTTTGCTCACTAAAATCAATAGATTGAAATACTAATTCTTAGATATCCTAATACAAAAGTGATTATTTTTATTTCATTCCTGTTAAACCTTTATGCATGTAAATACTTTCTTAAAAACATATATTTACTTTATTACATTAACATTAAAAAAATGCAGTTTAAATATTAAAAAAATCTTTACTTTTTAAACGTTAGTACTTTTTATATTCTTTTATTTAATAAACATATGACTTTTTAAACACACGTTAATAAATTGCTTTCTTTAAAACAAGTTTAAGTTTTCATTTTAAATTTATTTCTAGTTTAATTTTTTAAATCATGGCCTTACAAAAGAAAAAAGAATGATCGTCTGAGTTTTTATATTTTTATATTTGCACTCTCACTTTTATTGTAACAATATATAAGTTATTTTGTTCATATATGCTTGATGTAGCAATTTTAGTGGGCTTTTTTTATAACAGAAATAAAATATATTCCATAAAAAGAAATCACATTCTTTTATATAGTAAAAATCCTTTAAATTTTTTTGCTTGAATAGAACTCGTAGATCTCTGAGTAGAACTTGAAAGTCCCAAATAATGTTTTCTTTATAAGTAGCAAAAAAATGTTGTTATCTCAGTTACGTATATGAGTATATCTGTTTCTTCACATCCATTTCCTGTAATATGTTTTCCGTTTGGTATTTCGTCTTATTGCATACTTGCTTCAGTAAACAACTATGCAGTGAATGAAGGAATGAAGTCTTAACTTCAAAGGAAATAACATTGCATATTAGACATGTGATGTGGATTGTCACAGTAAACAAGGATGAAATTGGACATCAGATGACAAAATCGTTTCTTTGGTATTTTTATCATAAGGCAATCATCAAATTCTAAAGAGTAATTCTAGCGCATATTCAATTATTGCAAATAATATTTTGAAGCAAAGCATCTTTGATATAAGGTGTCTTGTAATTAATGTTTGTTATTTAGGAAATGGTATTAAAATATCGAGTCATTTTGTGGCATGGATAACGTCACGCGCAGATGTTATTGGTTGGTTTTCAATAAAATTAAAGAATCTTTTATACGAAAAATAAAGTTTCGAAAATAAAGTTTTTTTTTTTTTATTTTTAATAAATTTATAAAGAAAAATATTTGTTAATGAGTTAAAAAGTATCCAAAATAAAGCAATAGCATATTTTTAATACCTTATGCAACTTCAAAATTTTTCTTCTGCTGTCTTAAGAATTCCTTTACCAATAATAGCATTACATTCTCTCGTATAGGGGATATGGATGACACGTGTACGCAATCAGCTAAAAGTACGCAGATATTTTTCTCATATAGGGGAAGGGGCATTCTCTCGTATAGGGGAAGGGATGGTAAATGTACGCAGACGGCTAAGAGTACGCACGGAGTTTTAAAACGTTGGTAATACTGTAAGGAATTTTTTGTGTGTGACTTTTTAGTGTGTTTACAATAGCAGAAGAGCACACCATTTACATATTTTCATCGTTGTACCATATTTCATCATCATACTTTCATTGTCACCCCAATACTTTCAAACCATATTTTCATCATCATCGTTTTCCTTGTCTAGAATTTACAAGGGGAAATAAACTTTTTTTTAAACTTTTGTATACAATACTTAGTACTTAAAACGTAAAATTTCTCATTCCATTTCTATAATTTCAAGCAAGATAGTTAAATAAGTGCATACAAATTATCCATATCATAAACCAGTAATCAAAATATATAAAATAGTTTTAGTTCATTGATATATAGTATTTTTTATCTCAAAAGGTGAAAATCGAAACCTATGGAAACTTAAACTGGTGAATTAACAGTCAATTGGGACATTAAAATGACAGATAGAATAAAATTATCTTGCATTTCGACGTAGAGCAGAACAAGCTACGTTTGGTAACACTGTATATAATTGGCTTAGTAAAAAAACTCACAAAGTACATTTTTAATTATTTTTGTTGTTGTTTTTATGTGCCCGATAGTGCTAAAGTAAACTGCTATTAGGAAAATATAGCCAAGCCAATATCGTGTTTAGAAATAAACCATTGTTACATATTGACATTAATATATTTTTCTATGACTCTGTTAAGACAGAAACTCCAATATCTCAAAATGCGTTTTATGATATATTGAGTTTTTATATCAAACCCCCGATATGTTGTATAAAAAATAAGAAAAACATTCCAATAAAAGAATTTTTAAAGTTTTCTGGATGTATAATATTCTTCATCGAAAAAGTGAAAATACGAAACTGTTTCCAATAAAAATAAACTTTCTGCCGAACTTTTTTAAAAAGGCCTTGAACCCCAAATCAACTGTCCATAGTTAATCCTTTTCACTACCCTTTTGTTGGAAATGAAAGCAGTTTTCATTACTGAGTAACGAAATTCCTTTGAAACTCTTACTGTGTAGCAGTGGATAGAAGCGTTATGGAACTGACAAAAATGATTTATGATCTTTCACACTTGTTGGAGTTGTTTGAAAAGTATGAACAAATATTTCTTGTTTGTATATGAGAGAGGGTAAACTTGCATTATCCTCAATTCTAAGGTATCTGGAAACAAAATGAAGGTATTCGATTTTTTATAAACGATATTGAAAGAATTTCTTAGTTATAGAATAGAAAAAAGTAGAGATATAAAAAAAGTTTTTTCAGAAGCAAACTACTTTTTCATATCTATTATTTTTTACCAATCCTTTTATTATAAAGAATTCTGGAAAAAAGTAAATTCAAGCAGGTAATAGGTACATAATTTTTACCTGAATTCGTCTTAAAGTTGGTCCAAGTTCAGCGGGAATTGGTAGAAACTTGTGCGACATAAAAAGTGTTGATATTTCAACTCCCCATTTCCAAGGGTAATCAGCCTATGCAGATAAATGACCTACAATTATGTAGAAGACTGTGATCCGTGTCGACCAGGCCAACCTGTAATTTTCTCTGATCTTTGTACTGGGTGGGGGAAATCAATCAATCACGGGCACACGTTGGCTTGTTTAACCACTGTAACTTCAGTTCCAACCAACGGATCGTAATCTTCAAATTAAGAGAAATACAAGTTCTATAAATTTATTTGACTAACTGACAGCTTGAATCATTTGTGTGAAGTAGAAAGGGTCGTTTAGTCAAAGGATAGATCTTAAGTTCAATTACGGCAATGGAAGCATAAGCACGTTGAAAGAATAGTTCAAGACGAACAAAATAATAATAAGAAGTCTTAATTTATTTTAAGTGCAGAGAGATTTAGAGCCTACTCAAGACAAGAAGCAGTAAAATCAGCCACACGAATAAGTAATATATTTTCATGTTCTGCTTGTGACAGTCACATTTGTATGCAGTTCATTCAAATGTATAAATTGAAGTGCCAAAAAGTAATTCTAACTGTTATATAATTTACGACCTAAATGCACAAACATCGGAGCTGTTTTATAGAATAAAATATTATCGTATTTCTTTACATATAAATATTTAAAAATAATGTAAAAGAGCTATTTACAGACAACTGTTAAATATTTAAGAAGTTAAGATATTCTTATTATTATAGTATTCTAGTATACGAAACTTTTACACTGTTCTTCAATTTTTATCTTCGGTGATTCTGATTCTCTTTCATCACTGTCGTATATTGGTCGGAAGTTTAAACATAAGTCTTGCACAAGTTTTTGTAAATGTAAAAAAAAAATAGTTTTTATATTTCCCCTGTTTCCAAAAGCTTATAAAAACCAACAACAAAAGCCTTTATTTTACACAATGTAGCAAGTTAGAAAACTAATATTAAAAAGTATTTTGGAAACTTCACCAACAAAAAACAATTCGCATAAAAGAATACAGCTTGAATTGAATTCCGAATACGCATTCCGTGATCTTCGATACTGATTCCAGAAAACCTCACTTATTTAAGCATCCGATTTAAATTCCTCTGCACGCCGTATACTGGAACAAAAGAACTATAACATCTTGAGTTTATGAGTTCTCTAAAGATTCGTTTTTTTTAAAAGAATAAACCCATTTAAGTTTTTTTTAACTTACTGACGATATTATTTCTAAAAGGAAACTGTAGTACTTTACTTGTTTAGAAATAACGTGCCCAACTGCCCATTTAGTAGAAGAAGAAAAATAAGCAGTGAAGAAAAAAGCATCAACCAAGGTTAGCACTTTTTTGGGTGTAAGGAATTTTTACACGTTATCGAGTCTCAAGTGTAATCTTGCATTTTAAAGACTTCTATATTAAGATAAACTCTGATTTAAAATTTTTTATGTGAAGCTTTTCATAAACGTTAAAAGGTTTTGCTTAAGTGTTTAAAATTGTATTTTCTTAAAAATCACTCCATGAAAACAATCCCAAAAAATGTCTCTGATGCTATTATCAATTTTTACTTTCGACTAGAGAAATTCTTTAAAATATTTTAATGCATGTAGAAATCTTTAATTTTAATCAAGTTTATATTAACATGCTTAAAATATTTTGAGTATATGTATTTAAACAAATTTCGCCTATCATAAATTATTGTGTAATTTTAATTATTTTCTTAATAGTCTAATATAATTCTATTATCATATTCTGAATTCGAATCAAGCACGAGAAAGGAATGTTACAAATGAGAAACTTCGCAAAAATGAGGTATAGTTATTACGACAATTTCAAATACACCAATTGCTTGAAATACTATGATTTTATGAGAATGCTGAAGAAAATCATTATTGCAGTTTTCAAGCATTTTCTAAATGGCCGAATCGAAGAATGGCAGTCAAAAGTCATCTTGACAAGCTAAATTTGCGGTTTTATTAGATATAGATCAGTACCTGGCGTACTAAGTTATATTGTTGCAGATTTATCCGTTATACACTTCGAGCATGAATCCTTCATAGTAGAGAAAACGTAATGTTATAGTCTCGCTAACATCAAAGTGAGGCCAACATGTATGGCTTCAGACACGGGGTTAATTACGTCATTCCATTCATAAATTTTCACTGTTACACATTTCCCAATTCATCAGCCAATCGCGAGCATTTTTTAATTCATAATTTTGAAAAGAGGTCAAGTGTCTGAGGTCATTCGGTCTGAGGTGTTGATTTCACAATTAGGACGTCATATTCGCTTTACTACAGTCCATTCATGATCGAAGGTTATACATATGATGATTTATTTTATAAGAGGGCAGTCGCTTTGATTTTGAGGTTCAATCATGTAGGTATAAAACTAAAGGCTGAAAATTATGTTCAAAGCATTTATTACTCGGACTCCAGAGCTCGACTCGATTTCAGCTTCGAGGTTACATCGTGAATCTATATACAAGACGGATATTTTGAGAAAGAGAATGCACTCTGGACACCTCTGATTGGTTCATCGAAGTTTCACGTCGCCTTTTTAAGTTGTGTGGGAGAGACAGCAGTCACATGCAGAATGCTGACTCATCAGAGATCCAACAGTGGGTTATTTCATCATGAGATGAAATATGTTAGATGCTTTGGTACTGGGAAAAGTCAGTTTATGGAAAGGGGCGATCTACAAAGTTAAAGAAATTTAATTAAAGTAATGGTTGAAAAGGTGGTGAAAGTAAAGACAAAAAAATTATTATTTAAAAGTGGGGAAAGAGTATCAATATATCTTACATACATTTGTCACAAATCACACAACAAAACAACTAGTCACAATGTCCATTTTATAAAATGCAGTTTCTTTTTCGGAATCTAGCAACTTATAATACGCAGAAGTAATAAAACTTCACAGTGAATATTTAACTTCACCGTTTACTTTAGAGGACGATGTTTGATAATTACTTTTTTATGGAACATTTGCATCCCGTTTCTCTTTTTTCAAAGAATCATTATTTTTTAAGTGTTCTTTTTACATTTTGGATGGATAATTATAGAAATAAAAAAGTTATGCAAGAAGCTAATTATTTATCTCAATTTACACAATATATACTTAGTGATTTATAACATTTGTCACATGTTAAAAATACAACAAAAAATAAGGGGTTGTGAGGAGTTACTATCTGAAGAAAGTTATAGATCGTAAGCATACTGGTGCTTATAGATAACAAAAATATATTCTATTAAAGTTTGAGAGAGAATAACTGTTTAAACTTAAGAATATGTTGTTCTCTTTCGTTTTATAAAACAGAGAAAAAATAATGACATTTCGTTACTTTAGTGACTTAAAGGCGACACGCGCATGAAAAGGGTTAATAAAATATGTTAATACCCAAGTGATGTCATACTATTAAAATGTAGTTAGACAAAAAACAAGCAAACGAAAGAAAAGCGTTTTTTATGTTCAAAAACATGCAGTTTTCGTTTAATTTTAATAACCGGAAAGAAAAGAACAAATCGTTATTTTGTAAATTGAAAGTTGCAAACCGAGTCCAAAGGGATAATTTTTCCCTTTAACAAAAAAATAACATTGCTTGATAGGTCCACACTATAATAAAAGATATATTCAAAGTTTGACAATTTTGTTATTTCAATGAACTAACATCTTCTTCCGAACAGATTTCTATAGATAAGTGCAAAAGAACCCACATGAAAAGAACGCTACTTCCGTGTCCATAGCCATCCAGCAAATATTTTGGTTCTTATATATTTCCCTTTCTTGTCGAAAATATATTATTTTTATATCACCCATTGTTAATATAGATTGAAGAGGAAATCTTTACAACCTGTGGCTTCTGTGGTTGACGACACCGTTCCATAGATATGCTTACATCCAATATTCTATTTTTCTGAATAATATGACAGCCTTTTTGTCATTCACAAGGTATCTGTACCTAAATTATAATACCCTATTGAAAGCAAGGTATATTCACTTAATACTACAGTAGAACATCAATTATCTGGATCAATTGGGAGAGACCAGATCCCATCAGAATAATAGAATATCCGGATAACTGAATAATTCCCCCCAAGAAATGATTATTTTTTAGTAAACAAAAGACGTCTGCTTAAGTATGTAATGAAATTTAATGACTATTTAAATAATATCCTTCATCGATAAGAAACTTTTCAAATGTAGATTTTGCTGATTTTTTTCGCATAGCGATTCGAATATGTATAATTGGAGATTCGCTTTACAGTCATCCAGATAACTGGAGTTTTACTGTACTTAGTGTACGTTGATCACAAAATATTGGTACTTAAATATTATAACTAATTTTATTTTACGATATAACAATGTGGGTAGCTATTTTCATACTTCCTTAGAAACAAAATATGGTTACAAAAGGGGAAACTGCAGTCTAAGTATTTTTTTAGGAAACGTTTTTAGAGTATGATCTTTGAAAGCTGCATGGAAATAGTTAAAATATTCAAAAATAAGAATCAAAATCAATATATAAGCTATTTGTTTTAGATTTACTTAATACATCGCTATATTTAACACAGTATTTAACATGCAGATGAATATTTTAACACCGATTTTGGGAAAAGTCTACCAACACTGCAAAGAAAAGGTGCTTAAAAATGAGTACACGAACATACTTGTTTTTTATTAGTACGATTGCATTGTAAGTGAGCGATGACATACTCAAATTTAAATAATCGTGCATTCGCAAAAATGGACAGTGTTTATTTGATATCGTTAACTTCAGCTTCTTTCTACAAATTTAAAATATTTGTTCAGAAGATGGTTTTACAGATTATTTGATGCCGATTGCTTATATGAAAACTACTTAATTGCAATTCAATTATCTTCCTATTCATTCAGCACACCTTTATTTACATGTCTTCTGTTTATAACTGCTTCACGTCACCCTGGCATATTAACTCTGGACAGCGGTGTCTGCAGATCTGGGTTCGATTACCGGTAAGTGTTGGTTGTAATTGTTTATATTTATTGAATGTGATTTATGAAGGCAACCTGTGTAGGCTAGCATCTGCCCTTTTTATTCAATTTAGCATATTTTTGAGTACGTCTTTTTTCAAACAGGACACTTATGTATTCGGAGCTATGATTAAGCATCGAATGCATTAAAATGAGTTACATTTTACATAATTTTGAATACCTATTTTAAATAGTGTAATTGTTTTATAAACTATCACGCACATTTGAAGTGGATGATTGTTGTTCTTGAAACAAAACCACTCGTCAATATTTACGGGTTTTAAAATGATCGTAATAGATTTTATATAACAACTATTTAACTGAAATCGTGCTGCACAATTTCAGCATGTCATCTGACATTCAAAACCAGTTCTGAGACTAAACTTAATCTCATCCATGCATCCAATGCGACGATATTGATATACGATTCATGCTTAGATGCTTTGCTACCCAAATATAACATGATACGTCTTTTGAATCTCTAAGTACATTCACATATGCGCATGTGGTGGGTACACTTGGTAAAGCATCAAGGTTTGAACGATAATTCACGAATTTACGAAACTCCTTACGGCATAGAGATGAGATCACTAACCATTCAGTGCTGTGGTGAGATGGGTGGGTTACCTTGAGGCAATGTTACCACGTGACATGAATTTTGGTATAGGAACAATGAACAAACAATGAATTCCCTTCGTACCTCTTCTGGTTAACTTTGTTATCCATAGACAAATACAAATCATGTCGACCAATTACAGTCTCTAGAACTAACTACAGGCTATATAAGTTACAAACACATGTCTCCTCCATATGAGGGATAGTAATGTGCATATTTGTTTGTGGGTACACGTTCGCTGTTCTTTGTAAGGTAAAATAAAAAATCACAATAAAACATGTTTAATGGAATTTAGGGTTAAAATGTTTTTAAAATAAACTCATGACGGTTGCAACTGTATATGTGACATAGATAGCAGATCTTTAAAAACATTACAAAATCTTAATGATTTTAACGACTATTAGAATTTTGTTCTCTTGTTTTTTCTTGCAATTTGTGTCTACAATCAAAAACCCGATTGTGCAACTAATGTGACATTACTATCAAAGAAATAAGATATAAAAATCAGGAGTGGCAGAAGCTTGCTTGGTAGTTTAGGATCTAAAAACCGAAAACATATTTGAAAAAAAGAAGACATACTTGAAAAGGATAATAAAACCATAACAGTTTAGCTTTATATGAGCAGGTACCATAGTGTTCACTTTTATTATAAATCTTTCGAAATGAGGTTTATGAATTTTTCGGAAAGGTATAACGTATATTTTAAATATGTAAAATATTAAAACATATTTCACGAAATTATAATTAAAAGTTTTCATTTTATATAAAACATTTAAAACTCAGAGAAATACAAGAATATATTACAGTTAGAACGAATATAATTATTTTTAAATTACAAAGAAAGATTGAAATGGCTTATATTCGTATACTTTTTATATTATATTTTTAGAAAAATATCAAATTCTTTTTCTATTGTCTCTAAAAAGAGTCAACTATGCATTCTTTAAACTTTCTCTCAAATAGTATAAAATATTTTTGTTTCATTTCTTTTGTACTTTCACTAGAAACGGCGAAATTTATTCTAAAAGTACATTCTATTATTCTTGAAGAGAAACTTGAGTTGAAATGGAGGATCCTCGTGAGATTTCACTGAAAACAATCCAAGTAAAATATTTCTTTTTCCAATCAGCGAGGAAGCAGCATTCTTCAAACTAATTTAATTTTGGTTGCTTTATTGACGACCTACCTTTGATCGCATTAGAATTTCAACTTAAGCCTTCTGGGATTCATGTGGGCTTGGGAAACTGATTGTGTGAATATATTATTTATTTATTAACGTAACTAGTGAGAAGGTGTGTATTGTTAATTTTACTGAATTTAGAGACAGAAATAATGTGTTTTTAACACTAGTTAAAAGAATTCGAACATTTAAGGAAAACATTGTTTTTAAAAATGTTAAAAACCTTTCTTTTCAAGTATAATATCTTTATTTTTCTTCTGTTACTGAAAAGGGCCTTATTTTGTCTTCAATATCCAATTGTTTGTAACCAGATGCTTCCAATTTTCTTTACAGCTTCTTAAATATTTTTTTCAATGGTTTCTTCACGAGCCATCAATTGTTTCAAGGTCAGTAAGAATCGATGATGGAACACAACTCTTATATATGATTTAAAGTCTGAAACGAGTCGCTGGATAAAAAAATATTATTTCGTATACTGTTAAAAATATCCTTTTAAAAATAGTATTCTGTTGTGAAATTATCCAAATGAAACTCTTTTTACAATTAAAACCTAATGGCTTAATGTTTTCTTTAACTGAGAACTGGCAGATATCTTAACAACAGTAATTCATATTTAGTAAAATTTGCTGTATTAAACTTTTATAGTAGAGGAACATGTTTGACATTCACGTTATTTTTATGAAACGGTTACATTCTGTTCCTGTTCTTTTTAAAGAGTTGTTCTTTAGCGTGTTCTTTTTACGTTTAGGTCTGATAATTATAAATATAAAGAAGTTATGCATGATACTGAATATTGATCTCAGTATACCAAACAAATATTCACAGGTGTATGACATTTGTCAAATGTTTAAAAAAAAACAGGGATTATGAGGAATTTCAGAAGCCTTATCCTATTTAAAAAAAATATCTGAAAGCATTAAAAAACTCATAGCATTTTATCATTATTTTTTCAACGCTCTTTTTATCTTGTTCGGGTGTTTATATATAACGCATTATTTTAGCTTCTTAACTTCTTTCAAAATAAAAAAAATTACATACAAGTTTTTTTTTCTATTATGTTAAAAGTTTAAACAAGTAGTTGGGGCACCATTGTGCAATTTAAAAATGTATTATACTATTTAAAAATGTACTATACTATTTAAGTATAAAATTAAACACAGTGTTAATATATTCGTAAATAAAAAATTTCTAACTATTTAAAAAAATAACTTCTATAATTTTGAACATTATTTTTACTACCTGTTTGGCGTGATAGAATGACCCATGCGTAGAACTGGAATTTTAAGAACACTGCATATGTGCATAAACAGTGCATACACTACATTATAAACAATTAATGAAACATAATTTAATGCATATCGTTAACAGTTTATTCAAAATTGTAAAAAAATGTAAATCTCGTTCTAGTTTTTTTAATGCTACTTCTAAAGTTAACAAATAATTTATTTTGAATATTTGTTTAACATCTAAGACACCTATAAAACAAAAACGTTCTCATATTTCATGTAAAATATTTTTAATTATAACTGCAATAACGAATTTAATATAAAGCTCTCATTTAAAATAATATACATGGCTATAAATTATTTCACATTGAAATAAATTAAAAAACTATTCAAATAAATGTTGGTAATGTAATAATATGTAATTACTTTTATCTAGAGTATTTTTATTAATTCAAAATGTATGTGTATTTAGGGAAAAACTGACATTTATACAGCGGGAAATTACGGACTATATATTTGCTTAAAAACTATTGTTGTATTTGGCTTTAGTGGGGTGTTAGTCTAACTAAAGCATCGTAAGAGTATTGAGAAAACATAATCAACTTAATAAAACACAAACGAATTTATTTATTGTATAAATATACTGTTTATGGATTACTTGTATTAAATTGAAAGCTTTAAATCCATGACATTATGATGGGCGTGAAACTCTTATATAAGTGGAAACCCCTGAATCAAATCAGACTCTTTCGATCCTCTAATTTTGTGAACGTGTGGCAATTTTTTTCATACCAAACCCTTTTCAGTTTCTACTAGAAAGGCATTGAGAATGAAAGTTCATCTCAAAGAAAAATCATTGGGGTGGAAGGATAAAAAACTATTCCATTTGACCGAATCAAATCGATTTGCAATGTTATAGAAGCGAAAAGTGCTATTCTTTGCATAGGAAGTGTTCTCTGACAGAGCATTAACTTTTGAAACCGGATAACTACATTTCACAGCAGAAAGATAAGTTATATTCTTTGGGAAAGAGTATGTGGAATTTTTAATGTGACTTTAAATTTTATGTTACATTTGATTATATAAACTTATTTGATAATTTGATGAGAATTTAAGGTGAAAGTGTACAGAGTTTTTGATTATCTTCTAAAATATTATATACGTATATTAAATGGATTGCCTGTTTAAAAGTGTTTATTTTTCTATCAATAAGATTTTCGCATTTTTTAAAAATTTTACTAGTAACATGCTATTCTACATACAGCCTATTCTCTTCTTTAAAAAAAATAGCGTATAAAGTATAAGTATAATTCACCTTTATTTTCTAAGGCATTTATCTTTTAAATATCATACTTTTTCAAGCTATGGAGCGAAATTTCAGAGTACTGTGTTTCTTTAACAGGTATCCAGTTATATAATATTATGTGAATAAATACCTATTATACAACTGTACTTAACTAAATTGATGTTTATCGTGGCAACTGTTCATTGGGTGAAATTTATCGCATTCTTAAGTACATTAATTGCAAATGGTGATTTGTTTTCTATAAATTATTTGGACTTAACTATGGTGCTATTGGAGAACATACTATGGGATTAAACTTTCGACTTAACACATTTCTCTATTTTTCTGTACTCATTTAAACCTAAATTCAAACCACACAAATTGTTTTAAAGTTGAGTAATCAAAACACTAATTGTGCATATAACTGATGTGACTTAAATATTACCGAAATGAAAACATATATTTCGAATATAAACAACTTATTTATTATGTTTAAACAACTTACTTTAACGTTTTTAAAAATACATGTTCACAATTTTGATTTATGTATTACTTTTTTTTGTGTATCTACATACAGCATATACATTTTATCTAATATTTTAATAATAGTAAAAAAAGTTTAATATAAAATATACCGATCAAAATTTAAGCGTTTATTCCATATATAAACTTTTTAATTTATTTACATAGTATATAAAAAATCACCCTGAAAATCAACTTGAAACTTATAGTGCTAGAATTTAAAAAAATAATAATTGCTTTAATGCGGTAATATTAAGGAAATATACTTTTAAATAAATACATTTTAACTTTTTATTAAACTTTTATTAATCGATAACTAACTTTTTATAGATTAAATTATATTTTAATCGATTAAATAGTTTTTGAGAAATACGTTTTAACTAAAGGTTTGTTTGACAGATATTAAAATCAAATTTCTTTACTTCCTGCAGCATAGAATTGTATAAACATATTTCATACATTAGAATTGTTTGGTAAGAAAGTATTTTAATTTAATTGACAGATGATTTTTATAGGAAAAATAAAATTACAGAAAAGTGAAAATAATGATTTTTTCGGGTATTTGTTCCTTCCAAGTCATTTTTTGGCGGTTTTAACGGTTCATCTGTTTTACCAAAAAAAAATGAGAATTAGTTTTCTTTCACGCTTCTTCTAGAAAAAACTAAATGCAGAAAAAACTAAATATTGAAAATGACAACAACTTTTTCCACACAGACTTTTTGAATATGTAACAAATACTTGATTTTTATGGGTAAATCTATCGTTATTGACGCAAAGAGTTATTTAGGCTTCATATTTAGAAGATTGCTATGAAAGGAATATTTAAAAATCTCCTTTATTTTTTAAAAGTATTGAGGTTATGAAAAGGAATACTTAAAGCAATATAAAAATACAGAAAAATAAAAGTTAAGACTATAAAAAATTAATAAATATAAAAAATATTTAGAATTAACTTTTTTGCAGGGAATGTGGTTTCAGTTTTTACCATTCTTTGATTCTCTGAAAAGTAAGTGATTTTCATTAATTAAAACAAAATTTTAATTACAATTATTCTTAGTTATTTGATATGTTTAATAATTTATAGAGGGATATTATAGAATTGTTTTGTCGATAATTAAACAATACTTAAAAAAATAATAAACGATTTTACATTTCTCTACACATCAATTAACTAATCGTTTAGCAACGCACAAGAGAAAACTAATAGGTTTAAAGCAAATTATAATTCAATTTAAATACAATCAAAATGGATTCAACAATTATATCTATATCAGAAAAAGTTTCAATTTTAAAAGTATTGATATTGTAATGCAAATTGTTTATTATTACCTTTAGTATGATGCTTATGTTGAATAGGATTCTCTAAAAAATTAAATTTATAGTTCATATTAAAAAAAATCTCACCATTATTTCGATGCTTTGCTAAAAGGCCCTTAATTTCATTTCAATAAAATTGTACTTCGCTTGCCCGTTTCTTCAAAATAACAAAAACAACATAACAATTCTATGTCTCCTCTTTCTAAAGGTTTTTATAGACAATAAATGAAATAAAACCTACTGCGTTTTTAGATGTTTCTGAGATTTTAATCAATTTGTAAGGAGCATTGAAGTTTTTAAATATACAAACTGTTTTTCTTCCAGCTAGACTAAATTTTATTATTGTTAATATAGTGTGTGGGTGGTACAAATTTTTTTTATACTTAAAAATTTAGTTAGCTATTTAACAATAATTTTTTAGTAGTCTGAATATATAAACCTATGTACCAAAAACTTTTATTTGGTTTCAAGAACAAAAAAAAATTCAATCATTCCTTTCTGTTAAACTAATGTTACGGGATGGGTATGTTTTGAATTTGATATTTAAATGTCCAAATGTAAAGATAGAGACATAGAGACTACATAGAGTACCAGTTGAGAATTAGCTTTGTATTCCAAACAGGTAAAATACATCGGAATGTTCTTTTTTCAAAAGCTGAAACCATAGATAAAGTTCATACTGACTTCGCTATTGTCAATTATAAAAAAAAAATGAAAAAACATTTTATAAACTTTTTGAGCAAATGTGTTAACCGATACCGGGTTACAGTATTCCGGTGTAGCTGCGGGTAATTTCGGCTTTCGAACTTCCAGACAGTCACATGCTTTTAGACTTGGCACCCAATCACCGCTACCGAAGAATCAGCCGGTATGTGTGTCTACCTCATTGTCTGGAATTTTTAAAGCCGATAATTACCCGTCGTCCTAAAGTTGCCCCCTCCCCTAGTCCCAAACTTATCTCGGTCTACAGTACTGTTAAACCAAATTTGAAAAGCAAAAGCCGCCATTTTCGAATATTTGATTTTTACTCTAATATTGCCATCATATTCCATGTACTTCAATGTATTCCATATTGTTATTTTGAATATATTTATTTTGTGTTTCAGTATTTGTTTTTAGCATTATTCGATCTTAATGATTATAATGACACAACACAGATTAAAACTTATCTTTAAATTATCAGTAAAATGTTTTAATGATATTACGCTAACAATACTTTCTGGATATTTCCCCTCAAAAACAATTATATTATTACTCCATACTTCGTATAGAAACATATTTCTATTGCTCTATAAGAATATACAAACTTCACTTTATTCTACACTTATTGGCACAAAAGTTTACAGTTCACCTGTTGTTCTTAAGTATATGAGAAATAAAGTCACACTGTTTCGGTCAGAGGTCGAGAGAAACTGTGGGTTCTCGGAGTGAGTGTTCATTTGTGACATGTTCGAGATCATATGTACTGAAAGTGTTTAGAGATTGGACAGAAACTTAGTCTCACTCTGCCTCCTGTAGTCGTCAGTGGCTACTGAATTCTCAAGAGAAAAAAGAGTGCCTAGGTTTGTAAGGGACAACGAAGAACAACATTGCACACAATTACTTCGATTTTAATAACTGATCTTCTCAAATGATCTCTTAATGCAATATTCGCCATACACTTCAGCGTATGGAATACAGGCATGGTCATAATATTTTGACCACTCAATTATAGTTCTTAAATCTCTGTTATAAAATTATTTAGGAATCCCTTAACCGTAGAATGGGTTTTCGATTTTGCACTAACACACTTCGTGGTTATCTTTCAAGCAATTATTTCCCCTCATTCGTCAAATTCTGAAATTCTGAATTATCCCTTCTGTTTTGAGGCATCTGGGGTAAATTAGAAAGGAACCTTCGGGATTTGCCAGATAATGATTCCTGAATATTTCAATAATCGTAAATTTAATATGCTTTCTGCTTCCTTTTTAAGTATCAAATTGAATGATATAAATGAATTGAACTTTCTAAAAGAGTTCATAAAAAATTGATAGTTCAATGAAATGAGGAAGTAAGAGTTGTAAATTACAATGAAATTACCACACCGATTTTATTAGAATAACAATGTCATTGAGCAATTTTAATTTTTGATGTATGTATTTAAAATGGTCAATTTTATTAATTTACAATAATCATCTCGTTTATCGTTCAAAAAAGTGTTTACGATTCATAAACAATCTTTGATTCTGAATTCAAACTTCCAAAATTTGTTTTTAATCTGCTATACTATGTAAAAATCATTTAATAAATATATTTAAAAAAAAATCGACACCGAATTCAAAATTGGGATATCAAAATATATTCATGTTCACGAATAATGAATTTTTGTTGTAGTTAACTTTATGATTGATACACTTTTACAAGTTGATAACAATTTTATTGGCATCCTATTCCATTAATTTAGAGTTAAAAATCGAGTTTATAAATATAAAATATGAAAAAGTATGAATAAAGTGATTTTTTTAATGAAACATATATTTATTCTTTTATTTGTGTATATTTTTATCCATTTGGCACGTCAATACTCACTCTTAACACATACCCTTTTACAAACAAAATAAGTCAAATATTTATTACGTGTTTTCTTTCAGATCTCCTACACTGTTACAACATTTCCTTCCACAAAAAATAACAATCTAAATACATGTAGCCTGCCAAGAGCCACGCCGTACAAATAAGGTCATTTATTTTCTTTGCCTTTTCCCCAAGTATCCGTACTATCAAGAGCTACACCCAACGAGAAGTAGCATTGTCCTCGACCTGGAAACTAATACGAGAAGATGAAAAATTAAACGACGGGACTGAGAAAGGGGGGAGATAAGCTGAACAAGATAAATGGGAGTTTAGCTGCAACGGAAAAGAGTGAGAGCCAAAAACAATTGTGGGTGGTTTCAGTCATTTATCATATGGCCCCTGAAAATCCCATTTCTTAGATATTGAGTTTCTAACTTAGTCTTGTTTTGTGATACTTCGTTTAGTATTTTTGTGGAATGTTATATATTAGTTTATTTAATCAACTTGCGCTCACACGATTTCTGCAATTGTGAATTTGATTTAAACTGCCTGCATATTTAAATAATTTTTTTTCTACGTGCCATTTTATATATTAAATTTTTTTTTAATTAAGTATAAATATATTTCTGGTAAGATGTACCTCACACCCTGAATTTAAAAAAAACATTGTAAAATTGTATGTTTTTATGAATTTAAAGATTGGGTGTATTCTTAAATAAACTCGAGCTCCTTGAACGTGGTATCGCGTTTATGTGCTTCAGATGATTAAACTCGCCTTATGAGTGAGTTTTTGATATTATTATCTTTTATAATGCGTGTGCAATATGGATAATATGGTTTGTGCACAATAAAATAATTTTTGGATATCAATTTTTTTATTTATTGCATTTATTTAAAATCCAGACCATTTTGAGAAAAATTTTCATTCATAAATGTGACTTCAAATAAAGTTTATATTAGAATATTCGAATGCTTAGATTCCAGTTCATACAATGATTGTTATTGAAATGAAGAAATGTCTATTTTTATATATTGTGTTGAACAAAAAAACCCTTTTTTATTCATAAAATTTATAATTAAAAAAAATATATGGAAAATAATAAAAATTAAGAATAAAGGAAAATATTTGATAATGCACAAAATAGTTTATATTGCATGAATAAATGGTTACGTTACAAGGGTTCAATATTTTCTGTATGGAGTATAGACACACTGAAAAATTAAAACGCAGCAAATACCATAATCTCAAATAATAGTCGCATTATAGATTTATCTTCAATTTACTATATTCAAAAACACATTATTTCTTTTTTTTATTACTTAAAAATCAGCTAGTTTAAAATACGTTTCCCATAAACTGTCAATTTAAAGCATATGTCATTGCTAAGCAAAGTCAATGTAAAGCAAAATAGTGCTTAGAATTTTAAAAGATTATAGATTTCCCTACTAGAATTTGATATATCCTAACAATATGGTTTCTAAATAATAGTCTTATTTTAAAGCAGTATATCGAATAACACTCTCTTCGAAGTGCCTGGATTCGACGTCATCTTACATTAATGCATTGGAAAATTCATGTTACAAAGTAGTATTTAAAAGCTTCTTTGAATATGAATAACAATATTGCTAGTAATAAGTAAACGTGGTTTGAGAATATTTTATGAAGCAGTAATATCGGAATTTCATATAGACACATGAAACAATTTTGTAGTTTTCTAGATTTAGTGCATCAAATTTCATTAAAGATAGTTATTAGTTACTTTCAAAAAGGTTTTAACACATACACTACGCTAGACGTAGAGTTAAATAAAACTCTTTCTCGAAATTTAACACAGTTTTCCTTATCGTTAAAATTTTTATATACAAAACGGAAAACTATGAAAGTGAAAGTTACTCTAAGTCTTCTGGAGAAATTCAACGTGATGGTTTGATTAGGTGAAATAATGTCTCACTAGAGATACATAATGGTCTATTAATGGAAACGTGAACTCTACCAAAAGAAACATCCGGGAATACCACTTCATAATTCAGAATCATAATAAAATAATAAAATGAAGAAGGCAACTTGAGTTGGGACTCCACACACATTATTTGGTACACGATAGATTTATAGTACACTAGTTCCCTCTATACGACTAGACAGGGGGTGGGGGGGAGGGCTCCATACGTACCCAGAGCCACGAAGTTAGTAATTCAGTATTTACTTAGATTCCTAAGGTTTCCGATGCGATATAATGGAAATTTAAAGTTTTTTGCGCACATTATGTAAATCAGAATTGCTTAATAAGCCATTTGTTGGTAAAAAACATAACTTTGAAGATAAAAAAAAATATTTTAGTTTGATATTTTTTTTTCGGATAAGTTTAAAATATAACTATTATAATGATAATATTGAAAAATGAGAATTATTTAATGGCGCAATTAAAGAAGGCTGAATTGGCTATTTTATGTAATGGCACTTAAAAAATGAATAAAAAGAAGACTATTCATTTCATATTTTCTGAAGTAGGAAATAAAATAATAAACGTAAAAGACACTTGTGCTAAAGGTAATGATGATATCTATGAAATAAATCTTTATAATAGGAAGCACACACATTTGAATATATTAGCAATTTTTGGGGGACATACACATTTTCTGCATATGAACCATTATCTTAATGCTAATGACAAGTAATTCAGATATGTATAATTTATGAGTACACAGCAAAAAATGCCTACTGAAAAGAAATACCGAACAAACTGGTATAATATTTCATTATAACTGTATAGTAAACGAATACATATTGTAAAGGTACGTTATAAATTAAAAAATTAAAATACGTAAAAATATTCCCTAGATCAAATGTTTTTGCGTTGGTCGTGGTGTAAAGTTTGGAAACGGTATGTCACACACACACAGCTTAGATGTTGCATTTGTCTCGCCAATAACTTGATTTTGTACATATTGGGCGACGTAAATCAAATCAAGTTATTAACAGTAATCCTACCACGCGCGGTCAAATGACCGTTTTTGAAATTTCCTTTAATATTTCTTGTTGTTTCGTTTAGTAACACTTGTTGACTTTTCCTATAATATACATACGACCCATTTTTACATATTCACAACTTTCTTTATTGTTTACTTTCCGAAAAAAATTTACAGCATGTCTAGTCTACCACGAGAGGTCATTTGACCATTTATACAATTTATTTTATTTACGACTATATTCTTCGGAAAGCGCTCTCCTGAAATTGTTTTATGAGTCTACAATGTAATTGTGGATCTACAGTGTTGTGGCGATCCAGCCATCTGGGCACCAAGCGTCCTGCGGGCCAACCAGGCAACGTTGTGCAGACAGCGTCGACCCGACCAGGCGGCACGGGTGCAGACCGACACACGGCAGGCGGCGCTGACGGCAACGGAAAATGTGCAATACAAAATACTGTAATTTGTAAAAAATGTGCTGAAAATGCATAAATGTAAATAAAACTTTTCTAAATGGAAAAAAAATATTTTGTTTACTATCCATTTGGCTAAAATCTCTTTCTATATTAAGATACATATTTTTTTGAATCGGTCATTTGATTGCTCATGGTAGGATTAGGTATACATGAACTGTCGGTAGGTTTAGTGTTAATAAAGAATATCTGCAATGTTATATGTAAAGTTTTACACTTTTAATACAATGGCATGCAATGTCTAGATATTAAAATCACTGGCCAAGTATTTAAAACTACAGTATAGCACATATAGCACATATTTTATAGTACTGATCTTACCTAAGATCTGTCAGTATTCTATGTAAAAGTTCTAAAGTACGGGACACACGAGAGTTGATAAAATTCTATTTATTTCCGTTAACAAAATCATTAGTAAAAACTAGTAATACTACATCTTGTAGTCAACCTCTAACATATAACATAAAAAAAGTCGACATAATCAGTTAGGAATTCGCAGTAGCTGCTCTGATTCATGAATACTACGAAGGCCTCTGTGGCCGAGTGGATTAAGGCGTCAGCTGGGAATCCAAGGGTCCCCGGTTCAAATCTTGCGATGGACTAGACTAAAGAATAGTAAAAAGTAGTGATATTGCGATCGGAGGGTTACCAACTTCGCCACCAAAATACTAGAATGTCGTCCAGAACATCCACAAAAAATTAACGGCGTGTATACGGGACTGTTGCACGATAAATCTGATCGGGGTCCAATGTTATGACGCTTATAAAGTTTAAGGTCGGGTGCCAGCTCAGATGATGGCGTCGTCATCTTCAGAAAAACGAGACATTGTTTCAGGGTCTTTCCATCAGGATAGGCCACATGTCCCGACGTCTATTGAAGGCGTTGGGTGCCAGCTCAGGTGTTGTCCTCGTCATCTGACCATGGTTCAAAAATACGAGGCATCGTTCCTGGGCCTTTCCGTCGATATAGGCCCCGAACCGTTGCCAATAACCCACTGTTCAGCTCTAGTGCGACGTCAATTAACCAAACCAACCCAAAAAATGAATACTACGATGGGTGAGTGAGAAGTTTGGTTTGACTGTAGTGCGCACTAGAGCTGTATATTGGGCTATTGGCGACAGTTTGTGGCCTATTCTGGTTTTTGGTTTGGTTTGGTAAATTAACGTCGCACTAGAGCTGCACAGTGGGCTATTGGCGACGGTTCGGGGTCTATCTCGAAGGAATGACCCGGGAAAACATACACATTCACACACACATTTATTCATACCTGCACCTCGTTATTTTAGAACTATGGTCAGATGACGAGGAAACACCTGAACTGGCACCCAACGCCTTCAATAGACGTCGGGACATGTGGCCTATCCTGATGGAAAGACCCTGAACAATGTCTCGTTTTTCTGAAGATGACGACGCCATCATCTGACCTGGCACCCGACCTTAACCTTAATAAGCGTCATAACATCGGACACCGATCAGATGTATTGTGCATCAGTCCCGTATACACGCCAATATAATTTTTGGGATATTTTTAAACGTTGGGTTGAATAACTGAACAATCAGACACGGTAAATGAGCAGTGTCCTGGTTTGACTATCTGAGACAACCAATACTAATAGTATCTGATCTATTACCTAGGGCCCCAGTAACCCATTGGATAAAGACGTTCAGCTGGAAATCATAGAATTGCTAGCTCCAGCCGTGCAATTTACTTGACAAAGAAACTTAATGTAGTGATCTTGTAATCGGAAGGTTGACAGCTTCGCTACAATAATACTATTAAGTCGTCCAGAGTATACAACAAATTATTCTGGCGTGTATACGTGTGGCGTGTATCTGATCGGGCACCAAAGTCCTGACGTCTATTGAAAACGTGGGTGCCAGCTCAGACGTTGTCCCCGTCATCTGATCGTGGTTCAAAAATACGAGGCGCATCGTTCCCGGGTCTTTCTTTTGAGATAGCCCCCCGAACCGTCGCCAGTAGCCCACTGTGTAGCTCTATTGTGACGCTAATTAACCAAAATAAAAAAACGATCTATTGCAGTTTGTGGTTTGGTTTGTTTAATTAACGTCGCACTAGAGCTGCATAGTAAGCTATTGGCGACGGTTCGGGGCCTATCTCGAAGGAAAGACCCGATTGCAGTTTGTGACGCCTTGACTTGTTGTTATACAACCAGTTTCAGCCAGCAGCAGGCAGTTTAAAAATTGTTGTAACAAAATGCGGCTCGACATCCATCTCAACAACATTTCGGCAAACTTGTACTTTCCGCGGATGTAGTGGGTAAGTTTTACTATTATAAAAATTTGGCTGTTTTGGAAATAATTTCTACTATACATTTGCTTTGTGTGCATGATTTTGAACTGATTTTCCTCGAAAGGAATTGATTTCGTAAATCAAAAAGGTTTGTGTTTGTTTGCTAATTTCTCTGAAACTAATGATCCTATTTACTCAAGCTTCAAGTTGTAAAATATTAGAAACACAGTCTTTCGTTTATAGAATTAATTGCATTACAGCTTTATTATACGTTATTCTTTGCTTACAGAAAATAAGTAATTCAATTATGCGAAAAATTTGAACTGTATAAGTTTTTTAATTGAATAAGACACTAATAAACTTGATTTTGTGTTCCTTTGTAAACTACTACGTAAAAAAAATATTAACAGTTTTTAATGTTTGGGTTCATAAAAGAAATAAAAACATTGAAAACAATATTAGTCTAATTTCTTTTGGCGTCTCTATTTGAAATCATCGATACATGTTAATGAAATTCTAAAAAGAAACAACATTAAAAAAAGCCAATACAAAGAGAAAAGAAACAAAATTAAAAAAAATAAAATACAAAGAGGAAATAATCTTATATTTAAAAACATAAATTAATATTTGGGGTTTTGTTGATATTTTATTACAATGGTTAATTAAAAGTGAAATATATTTATTAAATAATTTTGGAGCATAGGCAAGTTTTTACATTTAGATTAACTTCGTTGTTCTTGGTGAGTTTTAAGCGGCAAAAATTGATTACATTTAATGCATAAAATTTAATTAGGGAAAACAAAACTTTTATTTTTTTAAAGCAATGTTCTATACACAATGTGTTTCATAATGGGGTGCTTTGAACTAAAATTTACAATGCAAGGAGGGAAATATGTATTGTTCTTTTCCGAAAACGAGTAAAGCTTTGTTCTATGAATAATTCTGAAGCGATATTACACATTCTCTAAAAACATTCCATTGTTACTTTTTATTTCTTTTGAATAAAACTTAAATTTTATTTTTGACAAATACAGAAAATTACATTTATTTAAAAAAAATGTATATTAAGAAATAAAAACCGTAGCCAAAATATAATATTATCGTACATATTAAAACCTGTTTTCTAAAGGATACGTGATAGTCTGTTGTGCGTAACACTACTTTCGTTATGGATTAGTTGGTTACTTAACACCGCACTACAGCTGCACAACAGGCTACTGATGACGGTTCGAGGTATAACCCGGAGGAAAAACCAGGGTACATTACCTCGTAATTTCAAACTGTGGTCAGATGACTAGGACAAAACCTCAGCAGGCCTCCAGTTTCCCAGTGGATAAAGGCGTTCAGCTGGTAATCAGAAGATTGCGGTTTCGAAACCGTGCGATGGACTTGACAAAAGTAAAAAAGTAGTGATCCTGCAATCGGAGGTTTGTCAGCTTCGTTACAAAAATACTAGAAAGTCGTTCAGAACATTCAACAAATAATACTGGCACGTATACGGGACTGGTGCACGATAAAATTGATCAGGGTCAAATGTCCTGACACCTATTGAGGTTGCGTCGAATGCTAGCTCAGGTGTTGTCCTCGTCATCTGACCATGGTTCAAAAATACGAGGCATCGTTCCCGGATCTTTCCTTCGAGATAGGCCCCGAACCGTCGCCAATAGCCCAATGTGCAGCTTTAGTACGCCGTTATTTCAACCAACCTATTTTGAGTAGATCATTCTTCCACTGGGCTTCCCGCTGGCTCTATTTTTATTGGGTTACTTGCAGATGTATCCGGCGTTTCCTGGGATTTACGTGGAGCATCTGCTGATTTCTTCACCGTGACATCTGGTGGTTTTGATAAGAAATCATTTCTGTTTTAAGGGGTGGGAAGGGACAGGGGAAGTTTTCAAAATCTCATGCAGACAGTGCCCTTCTTGTTTTGAAGGTCAAGTGTGCAAAATTTCAACAATCTCGGAATACAACTGTAGATAAGCATAAACCGATCCAAATTGTGCAATAACTATTATTTAAAAATGTTTTGCATAAAATTATATTTATAATTTTTTTTCTACTAATTGGGAGCTTCTACATATTTTTTGTCTATGAAATAAATTTAAATAGTTTAACAATCAATTCTCATACGTCGCTAACTATCATTTTATTATTTCTAATATTTTCTCTCTTAATCAATTTTTAATTTGTGAGTAAGATATGGTTTTTATAAAGTCACAGTCGTATTAATCTGTCAATTAGCTTCTTAAATATTCAAAGACAATGCATCCAATTTCTTTGAAAAGCTACTTGCGATTAGGAAATTAAATTTAAAAGAATTTTTATAATAGTAATAAAAGATAAATGTTATTTCAAAGGTAAGGTTATTAAGCTTAATTTTTAACTATTCTAATCTCTTGTTATATTTTTTAGTTTCCTTAAATCTCTAAACGAAAGAAATATTTAATTTGGAAGGTATGTTTTTTAAATGATAATAATTCGTTATCTCTGTATAAAATAAATATTTTTTTCATTTATTAAACATCTAAAAAAAGTAAATTCTCATAAATATGAATCTCGTGATTTTACTTTGATAGCATACATTCTGTGTTTTTAAGTACTCTTTAATTCTAATAATTTTTATTGCATACGTTTTATGAAATATCTAAAAGTATAAACAATACCGTTTGAAATAAAAAAAAATCTGAAACCTATTTGAAACTGTCTGAGTATTAACCAGTATCATAAAAATTTTCTACATTAAAAAGGACTTTTTAAATTTTAATAGAAAGTTTTTTTCTTAAGCAAATCTGTATTAGTACGTTTTTAATAAAACCTAACAGTTTAATCAAAATTTTAACTTTTATTTTAATAAAAGTAATTTAGTTTTATATAGTAGAGAATTAGGTTGTTTGGCAACAGTTATCTGTTTTTAATTTTTGAGGGCAAGTGTAGTTAAGTTATGACAATTTTGACTGTGTCCGCGAAACCTACATCTATGAGACTACATTGTTATATTTTTTCATTCTTGAATACCAAACAGTACGACCTTGAAAGTGCTTGAAAATCATCAAGTTAAGTTGGGCCAACCAGTCCCACTATTCGGTTAGGTTGGAACACCAATTATGTCCAACCTATTTCGATAACCAGCCCCGGCCTTTCTTACTATAACTATTTCGTTTATCAAATAGTTAGTTCTAAATAAGTTATAAAATAAGTCTCGGTGAAGTACTGATCAATATGTATGAGAAAAATAATATAAGAATCATAATATTCAAATTATTCAGATATTTGTTACTTTTTTAATAAATGCCAATAGCTATGGATATACCATATGATCTAATTTAACTACTTAAACAAATTTAATTTGATATATTGTTTCTAGCTATATAGTTCCATTATATAATAGAAGAGCAGTTGCAAATGTACTCGCCAAACTGGAGAATTTTCTATTATTCATTCTGTCAAAAGTTTTTGCTGTTATTTGTGTTCGGATCATTTCATTTTGCGAGTTTTATACTTAAAATGTCAGAAATGATTTTCATCTGTTGTGCTCGATTGCCAGATGGTGCTTAGATATATATCTTTTATTTTATTTTCAAAAAGCTCTATTCAAGAATATTTCATGTGTTTGTTTCATAATGATATAAATCATAGATAAGAAATGCATTTCAGATTATTAGATGACTGTAATGGTCTTTTTAGAAGTTATCATGCAGTGTGGTAATGAATAAGATATTTTGTTTTTTTAAAAATCTTTTTTGGTGGATTAAGTATTTTAATATGAATACGGAAAAGATAACGCTGAATGTTTATGATAAATTCTGGAAAAAATAATCTAAATAAAAAAAAAGAAAACTAGATGATATAATTTGTAATTATAAAATGAAAAGAGTAAACTTAAACTTGAAATATTAATAAAGGTCGATAAATAATTTTTAAATATTTTTCGTATATATTTTGATAATATATAATATAATTTATATTAAACATTTCTACCTTTACTTATGCACACCGATGAGTTAAAAACCTTTTCAATACTAGTTTAAACAACAGTTTCAATCTACAAGTGAAACTGCATTCTTTTAATTCTGAACATCTACCCAACTTTAATTTAATTTAATCAAAAGAATCAATTATTTATCTCGGCAATTAAAACATGTCTTCTAAATTTTTTTACACTAATTATATCCAACATTTTGAGTGTATGAACGCAAACACGCAAATGGGTTATTTCATCGGGTGTATTTAATTAGTAAGTGTTTCGACGAATGCGTTGAAGTAAGACCCAATTAGGTAAAATATCGATCGCAATACTTCTACTAGATACATTCCGATTCTGGAATAAATACATGTATCATTAGCAAGAATGTGTTGTAAAATTCTTCCCTCGGAGTTTGTTACAAATAGTTATGACATTTCCATTAAGGAAAATTAATTAAAAGTTGAGTTCGTTTTAGTCATTTTAGTTGAAATGTTTTGTTTTCATAATGAAAATAAACAAAATGGAAACATAGGTTTGCTTCGTAGTACTTAGTATCCCATGTATTTACTACTCCCCTATGCCGAACCAATATTTGGGATTTTTATAAATTATTGAAATATCATATCTCAATAACATATCTGTGACTTGGAACATAAAAATATCAATGCAAAATTCATTTTTTAAAAAGAACATATTTTGAATATATTTATTTTAAAATTCTAAATGAGATGGAAACCAATGTTTTCAGGATTCTTAAAAATTCCATGATTTCTGAAAAATTGTCACAAGGCTGAACTGCAAACTGTCAAGCCATTTTTATCAAAATTGTACATTGGTGCTTCGTACTACCAAGTCACAGATATCAACAATCCACAAAATTATTTGAACAAATAATAAACTACTTATGTACTAAAAACCATAATGGATATATATTTATGTAATTTAAATTTGAATCTAAACCCTTGAGTTTAACTGTGTTTAGAGCTTTTTAATTTAAACACCAAATATATATATGAGTTTCCTTGATTAGCAGGTTTCACAAGTTAAATGTTATTTAATTTGAGTATATTTGAAATAACTTTTTTGTTTATTTCATAAAATGCTGATTCCAAAGACCAAACTTAAACCAAATTTTATTTTATACATACACCCACTAAGTAAAGTTTAATTTTGAATGTACATTTTTACTTTAATATGACACTTAAACTGAGAAGACATTCTACCTGTCTGATGTAAACGTATTGAATAGTTTTGCTGAAAAGAACATTTTAACCTTGTACATAACGCAGAATGTTATTTTTATAAGCAGAAACTTTACGGTTTATCTCAGGGGTCGAAATTAACTTTTCAAAGCAGGTTCAGAAGTGTACACAAGTAAAGTAGTAAACTTAAGTGCACTGGTGGTGGTTTCTGTATACCAAAGCGTTTCTTCACATGTTATCTTTATATCATGCTTCTAAATTTGAACCATAAATCAGGTACAAATGATATAATTTATCAGATTTTACTGAACAATACGATTAAACTTATTTTCCAATGGCCTAAATTAATTCTATGAACCCTTTGTGTAACAATGCAAGTTTTGGCTGCCTCAAAACAACGTTTAAATTACGACAACTAACACTATTCTCGGCGATCGTCGTCCACATTTTAGCAAACTTAAGAAGAATATAGCATTAAATATTTACGTTATCTCTGGGGGAGATATTGCAACATTATAGGTATTTTAATAAAATAATATATTTTGCATATAATATTTTATGCGTGGGTATAGAACTATAATATGAGAATAAACATAGGCTGAGGTTACATATTTGGCTTCTTTATTTCATTAATATCATTACGCAACTTTAACATTTTTAAATGATTTTACTTTATTAAAAAATACATATTTTATATTCTTCAAATAAATCTGTACTTTGTACGGAAGTTCTATTATATTAACTTTTAATTTATTTTACGTAATGATACTACATAATCTAACTTCATAAATTGTAACCACTATTAGGTCATATTATGTCGCTAATTAATGTTAGCATTATTATGACATTCGGTGGAAGATATACCTTTCGATGTGTTTAAATCATGCTTGTGGATGAATAAAATCTGACACTGGGGAACTAACTATAACTTGTTGGGTATTTCAAATTCCACAACATATACCTTCTACGGCATGGACAATTGAATCTAGAAGAATGTAATATCAAATATATCAAGCAATACAGACTACGACAAAAAAGTTGTGTGTTAAAGAGTTAAAATACAAAGATAGTACTATCATCTTGTCAAATGAGTTTGGCTTAAAAAGCTTTCTTTTAAAAGTTAAAAAATTAGAAGACACTGTTTTTTACAAAATAACAAATTATGATAATGCATATTTCATTAACATTAATCCCTTCATAACAAAAAGTCTTATTGAGAATTCGGTTAAAAGAATTTTTCGAATAAATCTTTATCCTACATATATTATCTTTTCATATGAGGATTATAATATTAGTTGTCCCCAATTCTCCCTACTTATGAAATAATATACATACATTTAAAAATAGAATAGGTCATGCTCATAGTTTTACATAAGTATTTTAAAAATTCAAAATTCCTTTAAATCATATGATGTACAATTGGTAAAATCCCCCTCTCTCTCCTCGATTATTCCGTACGTAATTATTACGTATTACAGTTTAATAAAAGAACTTAAGTAATATTAAGTACACTGTCTTGAGAAACAAATTCTTTTAACTATAATTATAATGGATCTTGATAACAATTTAGAAATTTTATCAAACTAAAATTTATCTTAACCAGAGTAAATCAAAGTTTTCTAAAGTGATCTAGCGATTTTGATTTTTTAATTATAAAAGCTCTTACAAAATGTCGTCATTTACTATTTTCAATCAAAATTGCCTCAGTTAAGCTTCCAAGTAGCGCTTTCTGCCTCAAAATCATAGTTTTTTTTAACCATATGAGAGCCATATTTCTAGAAGGATTTTCTACATTTTAACGTCAAATGTCAGTTCACGGCATTTTGTAATTGAGTGTGCCTCAGTTAACTTTATCCAAGTTTTAAGTTTTAATTAAGATTAATGAGTGTTACACTAAAAAATGCAGAACATTGTATTGTTGTAGACCGGATAGTTAATAATAATTAGGTTGTTGAAGTTATGTATTTTGACAAATTTATTTATGTTCTTAGTAGTATTAAAAGCATAACAGCTCCACATGTGTCTGTGAGAAATAATCACTAGCTTTTCCTAGTTAATATACATTGCTTAAATATATATTTTATGAAATTATATTTTATAAAAATATATATTTAAATATATAAAAGTATATATTTTATAAAAGTATCAATACGTATATATTTTATAAAAGTATCAATAAATATATATTTTATAAAAATATCAATAAATATATATTTTATAAAAATATATATTATATAAATATATATTTTAAAAATATATATTTAAATATATATTTTATAAAAATATATATTATATAAATATATATTTTATAAAAATAGATATTTTATAAATATATATTTTATAAAAATAGATATTTTATAAAATATGTATTTTATAAAAATATATATTTTATAAAAATATATATTTTATAAAAATATATATTTTATAAAAATATATATTTTATAAAAATATATATTTTATAAAAATATATATTTTATAAAAATATATATTTAAATCTATATTAAATCTATATATTTAAATCTATATAAAAATATATATTTAAATATATAAAAATATATATTTAAATATATAAAAATATATATTTAAATATATAAAAATATATAAAAATATATAATTTATAATAATATCAATAAATATATATTTTATAAAATATCAGACATGTGATTATAAAATAACCTTTGGACAGGAATGGTGATTAGCAGTCACCAAAATAACGACCTGTTCTTGTGTTCCCTGTTCTTCAAATTTAACGAAAAGTGCATTTTTTTAACGTAAAAACTCATTTTCTTTCGTTTGCCTTTTCTTTATCTAATTCATTCAAAAGTATGACATCACTTGGGTATCAACACATTTTATTAACCCTTTGCAATGGATAAGGAACTGATTAATTGGTAGGAGTCAGCGGGTACAAATTAAAGGTAATTACTCTCAGTGGGCAGAAGTTAAAAGTGGAGTGCCACAGGGTTCTGTCTTAGGACCACTTTTATTTATTATTTTTATTGATGATATTAGTTGGGAGATTGGGAGCAAGGTCAGCATCTTTGCAGAGGATTTAAAAATTATGGGGACTGTGAATTCTGGGGAACAAATAGAGCTATACAAGGTGATTTAACAAAAATATCAGAATGAGCTGTTAAATGGGGTATGTCTTTTAATATCAGTAAATGTCAAGTGTTGCACATGGGTATCAAAAATAGTAAGGCTGCATATGTTTTACAGGGTGCAGAAATAAAAAAAATAGCGAGATTGTAAGTGATCTGGGTGTATTAGTAAATGAGGATTTTAAATTGAGTCATCAATGTACAGTGGCTAACAAAAAAGCTAATAGAATGTTGGGGTACATCAGAAAAAGTGTTTCATCAAAATCTAAGGATATTATCTTGCTATTGTACAGAGGTTTAGTAAGGCCACATCTTGAGTATGCTGTACAGTTCTGGTCACCATATCTTAAAAAAGACATTGAATTGTTAGAGAAAATTTAGCACAGGGCTACTAAAATGGTTCAAGGGTTTTCAGGCACGAATTATGAAGATAGATTAAGAAATTTGAATATGTATACTCTGGAAGACAGAAGGGTTAGGGGAGATTTGATTTAATTATTCAAATTTATCAAACAAGAAGATATAGAGGGTTTAGATTTTAATATAAGTGATAGAACGAGAGGTCATGGGTTTAAGTTAAACAAATCTCATTTTAATCGGGAAGGGAGTAAACACTATTTATATAATAGGGTAATAGACAAATGGAACAACTTGCCAGTGAATATTGTTAATTGTAAAGGAGTAACGGATTTTAAGAAGAAGTTAGATATGCATTGGGGGATAGTTAAGAGGTACTAGGTGGACCAACCCGGTTGGGCCTTCAGCCTGTTGTTGGTCGTCAATATTTGTATTTGTATTTGAATTTGCACTTGAGTGTTATCTTTAAGTCACCAAATTAACGATGTGTTATTTTCATTTTTCTTCAAAATGAAATTAACCACTGTATTAGTAAGTTTAAAAAGTTATTATCTCACAAACTTTTATAGAAATGAGTTTTGTCATCTAGAATTACGGATTATCTTGGTGACATAAATATAAATCTTTTTCAGATGTTAATTCCTTACAAATCCCTTTTTTTATTTTTATGACAAATGACATAAATTACTAAATATTTGTTTAGTATACTGATAATAATTTTTAGCCTCACACACATTTTTTTTATTTTTATAATTTTCCAGACTAAACGTAAAAAGAACACGTAAAGAACACCACTTTAAAAAGAACAGTAATGTTATGTAACTGTTCCCATAAAAATAACGTAAATATGAAACATGTTCCACAAGTACAAAGTGTTTATTTATGTTCCTTTCTGAGTAGTAGCTATCAAAGGGCTAAATGATTAATTTTATCGTTGATGTACAACTTAAAAACTATATCTTTATAATTAGTTACAAAATTAAATAATATAAAATAGCATCAACAGGAAAAATTATTTTAATTTGAAAATCGTAAAAACAAATTTGCTAATTGTAAAAATCGTTTGAACGTCATTAGGTACATGTCTCCACAGCGGACCCTACCGAGCGTTAAGGGTTAATAAGAAAATCTATTTCATAATTTCAATACACTTGCAATCACCACCAAATGTAATGATATTGCAACTGTTTTTTGACGATTTTAGAATAAATTAAAAGTTTACTAGAATTCAGACTCAATAAACAGAATAAATAGGTTCTTCTCTCAATCCACTTGGACTTCGAAACATCACTATCATTTGACCTTAAAAAAGTTCTTAGAACAAAACTGACTTTGCTTTTTTATATCCTAAATATATATAAACTTCAAGCAGTCGCAAATAATCCAACTAAACCCAATGCCCGAAAACAATGGGTTAAGTAAAATGTATCAAGTGCAATAAACTCTACTTGGAAAGGATTTAACGTTATCCTTTTTGTAGCTCTTTATCTGCCAATGGCGATTTCTGTGTTTCGGGAACATCAACTTTTACCTGCTTCGAATTGGATATACCACGACATTAAATCGAGGTTTGTATCGGATCACGGATATGTGTTCTGAAAGGAATAAGCCCACAGAAGAAAGAACTCGGAGTCTAGGATTAGGAGATTAATCTGTGGGTATTTCAGATCGTTACGGAATTGGTGATGTTGTAAATAGGTTTAAGCGATGATGACATTTCGTCATCACGATTTATCGTCAGCCAATAATCGATATTTCCGGTTAATTAATATTCCTAATGTATCGATATTTTTTATACGTACATAGTGTTGATAAATCGATAATTTCGATATATAGATATTTTATTAATGGAATACAGTAGCATTAAGTAAATACAAATAGGTATACCTTAAACTAGTGTTTAGGAACAAGATTGTTTTCAAATCAAGGAATAGTACGATTGCGTTTTCCCCTTTCTCTTATTAAAAATATAGATATTTTGCCACTTTTGTTAAATCGTTATTACTCATACGTTAGTTGATAAACAAATACGATTCTTCTTTAGTTAAATTTTGACATCCCGAATGTTCTTCCGGAATTGAATTCTATCGTACTTCTGAATGCACTTACGAATAATCGTCAAATAGATTAATCGACAAATCAATATTTACAAAATCGAAATGATTTTTTACTTCCGGAAATTCGATTTTATTTAATCAACGCTCACGCCTAGTGATAACCTTGAGAAAGTCTTTTTCAAACATTTATTTGTTTTGAATAATATATTTATTGATAATTGATTGAATCTAGCAAATTAAAAATATTCGATTGCAATTTAATTGTGGTCATATATGTAAAATATTTTGTTAAATTTATATGTACTAGGTTTTACTACAATTTAAAGGAAATTTAAAACATACACAAATATTAAATGTATATGAATAAAAATTAATTTACAACAAAAGCTAAAACAAATATTAAATCTTATTTCACAAAAATATTAATAATACACTAACTATTTAACATTAAAAGCACACAAAGTTTACAAACACAGAAATTTTATCAAACACATAAATATTAAAAAAATCTGCTACACACTTCAAATATAGAGCATTTTTTATTTTCAAATTAAAAATGAACATTTTTATGTTAAAAAATTATGATGTAGTTTTCAATTAATACTTTTGTTACTAAAATATTTTGCCGTTTTTTTTAAAGTTTTATGATGTAATAAATATTAAATTATTACATTTAATGATTTAAAAACCTTTAACTTCCTTTGCAAGATTTTTTCATATTAACATACATATTAATATTTACGTGGAAATATTTCAAATTTTTTAAGTTGCTTGGTAGAACAGAATGCGCAATCAACACTTAATACTATCAGAGCCACACTGCATAAAAACGTAGGTCTGGTTTTGTTAATTAACGTCGCACTAGAGCTGCACAGTGGGCTATTGGCGACGGTTCGGGGTCAATCTCGAAGGAAAGACCCGGGAACACATACACATTCACACACACATTCACACACACACATTCATACATGCACCTCGTTATTTTAGAACCATGGTCAGATGACGAGGAAACACCTGAACTGGCACCCAACGCCTTCAATAGACGTCGGGACTTTGGACCCCTATCAGATTTATCGTGCACCTGTCCCGTATACACGCCAGTATAATTTGTTGGATATTCTGGACGACTTTCTAGTATTTTTGTAGCGAAGCTGGCAACCCTCCGATCGCAAGATCACTACTTTTTTTACTTTGCTATGTCAAGTCCATTTCCCGGATTCGAACCACCAATCCTCTGATTAGTAGGTGAACACCTTACCAACTGAGCAACTGGGGCTCCATAAAAACGTAGGTGTTAATAGTATTTCCAAAAACGTGGAACTATTCAAAGGACAATTAATCTAATTGTACAACGTATAACTTGAATCTCACCTACCTCGTTGAAAGTAGCAGCCCTAAAGTATATAAACCAATCACCATAATATCCTAACTATTACAAGGGCTCTACTAGGGCATTAGACTATTCTAACTATTACAAGTATTACTCTACCAAAGAAATAATCTACTGCTGATATCCATATAATCCGTTTGCATACAATTTTATTAGATTATACCATCCTGGGTTTCTTTTTCGTACTTTTACGAATCAAGCATAAGTAACTTTCTATAAAAATAAAGTTGAATTTCTTCTTTACTTTGCGACTAGTCCTCTAATTTGTGTTGAAAGTAACATTGACATCAATTTTATTCAATTATCTCTTTCCATCTCTCTTTCCATTCTTACGGCAAGGGTTTAATAAAAATTGGAAGGGAATCGTAAAGAAATTTTGGTGTTATTTGCTGTTCTAAATAATGTCATTAATCTGATTATGTTGAACTTCAAAGCTTAACATCCTATATAAACATTGGGTATTTACGGTTAATCAATATTTCTAATGTATCAATATTTTTGTTTGTTTACATAGTTTTGTTGTGTTTGTTTACATAGTTTTGTTGTGTTTGTTTACATAGTTTTGTTGTGTTTGTTTACATAGTTTTGTTGTGTTTGTTTACATAGTTTTGTTGTGTTTGTTTACATAGTTTTGTTGTGTTTGTTTACATAGTTTTGTTGTGTTTGTTTACATAGTTTTGTTGTGTTTGTTTACATAGTTTTGTTGTGTTTGTTTACATAGTTTTGTTGTGTTTGTTTACATAGTGTTGATAAATCGATATTTCCGATAGTCGGATTTGTTTTTAAATTTCCGTTAAAAATATATTCTTGAAATTTAAATATCCGTCCCATTGGTTTACAAATGTTCTATCCTGCTGATTATCCGATTGTCCTATTTTGACCATTGTCTGGCTCGCATGCATAGTCTTCTGGCTACCATGCGTTCCAGACAATGCTGGACATGAAATGCGATGGCTGATCAAAAAAAGCGTTAAAAGTACTATTTTGAAAGGATACATAGTCAATTGAGAAATGTAGTTTACACTGATACTAAACAAAAAAAATACATTAGGAAATACTGAACAGTATATTTACAGTATCTACACTGTAAAAAAAATTACTTAACCGTACTTTACTTAAATAACCGTACTTTCTCAAAAATGAGCTTTGTGATTTAATATTTCTAATCTCAGCTTCTGTTCAATCCATTTTAACAAAGCGAGACCATATCTTAACCAACTTCTGTTCGACCCATCTTAACAAAACGAACCTTAAAACAGATGTTCAGAAGATGGGTTTTCACATTAAATTGCTAAAATGGAAACTGTTATTATAACTGAATTATCTTACTTCTCATTCTTTTGGTACACCTTTTTAACATTTATTCTGTTTATAACTTCTTCAAGTCGCAATGGTAGTTTAACGGAAATAAAACTTTGGACTTCGGTTCATAAAGATCTGGGTTTCGATTCCTGGTAAGTCTTGGTTGTAATTGTCGATATTTATTGAAAGTGATTTATGAAGGCAGGCTGTGTTACAATATACTATTTTTACTCATTTTTGAGTACATGTATTTAAAAAAAACTTATGTTTTCGAAGCCATGATAAGCATCGAATATACTCAAAAATGAGTACATTTTACTAATTTTTGAGTACCTATTTTTAACAGTGCAGAATAATGCTTGTTTTCCTCACTAAATATAATAACGTGTTTATTTAAGATGAAAGTATAATAAAAAAGTACTTAGTTTGTTAATTTAACTTTTCTTCTCTTAAACCCAAATTAAAATATAACTAAATGTACTACTATTTTCGTAAGAAAATGAAAACGCTTATACCACAAATATGAAATTTAATTAAAACTTCAAAGATTTTAAAACATAATAACGTGATGAAAGAATATAACTAAAATACCCTTATATAAAACTGTCTAGAAATTAAAGTAAATATACCTTAAAGTTCGGATAAGAAACACATGAGAATCTTTGATTTTATTATATTATTACATAAAGCAAGTATTCCTGACAATGAACAGTTATTCCAAAATTATTTTTGTAGCATAAATATTAATTAAGAACTTCAAAGGTTATTGGTCGTGAATTTCATTGTTAAACTTTTGCTTTCTTATTTAAACTTTAATGTATGAATAAAAAACAGTTACATACTCCATAAAACCAATTGCGTTAAAAAATGTTGAACGTTTAAGTTTGTTTAAAGCATCACAATGTTAATAATAATGTGTGTGTGAGTGTCGATAACTTATATTTTACAAACTAATGGTTGTTTCTATTTTTATGGAATTTTTGTCTGCTCTTTCTCGCCAATATGTTGTAACCTAGTAGTTTACCATGATATTGTTGACAAAACCTCTAAAATTTTAAGGAAATGCAAATATCAAGTAAAATACACTGTTTTATCGTATAAGTAAAATTTGAAAATATTATAGTTTTTTTTTAGTATTTGCAGAGTTTGAACATGCATATTTGAATTATTTGTAGAATTTAATTTGGGTTTAATTTAAGTTGATTTCTAGTGAAAAAAATAATTATGATGCACATTTCTAAAACTTCTGTATGCTATGCATTTTCGTACAAATCATATTTATTTATTATTTGAAATTAAACTTATAACAGCAATATAATCGTATTTAAGTAAAAATAATTATTTGTACATGTGGTTAAATTACTTTAAAACAGTATATACAATATCCCACGTTTTTATTTTTCAGATACATTGTAAAATGTGTATTGATGTAAAATCAATACTATTTCTAAATCATAGATTACTGAAAAACAACAAATAATGCTTATGAATGTAATATTTATTCTATTAAGAACATCAATAAATCTGTTAAAATACAGAAATGAGACCCCTTAATTTTAAAGTTTAGGACAGAAAAAACATAGTGGATGCGGTGGGGAAGGGACAAAGTCGTTTCAGAAGCAATTTTGTTTGTTTTCTTTCCTGGAAATTTCAAAATTTTGTGTGGGTCAATTCGTAATTTTCTGAAATTTTTAGTGGTAGTACTGGCAGTAATGCCAGACAGGTTTTTTGTTTTGGTTTGGTTAATAAACGTCGCACTAGAGATGCACAGTGGGCTATTGGCGACGGTTCGGGGTTTATCTCGAAGAAAAGACCCGGGAACTATGCCTCGTTATTTTAGAACCATGGTCAGATGACGAGGAAACACCTGAACTGGCACCCAACGCCTTCAATAGACGTCGGGACTTTGGACCTCGATCAGATTTATCGTGCACCAGTCCCGTATACACGCCGTTAATTTTTGCGGATGTTCTGGACGACTTTTCTAATAATTTTTAGCGAAGCCGGCAACCCTCCGATCACAAGATCACTAGTTTTTACTTTTTTTTAATGCCAGACAGAAGTTAAAACCTCTATACGATCGTAAAGATCTCTCCTACCTGTACTACTCTGCTTCCTTCCGGACTTTGTACGTTCTATCATTATTAAGAGTGTGACGCAAAATGCCCTCCAGTCCTAATTTATATAAATTTTCTCTATCTGCATTGTTTATTAAGCTTCTAACTGTTTTTAATAAAAAGATTAAGACATGAATAGAGTCACTTATTTAAACTCAATTATAAAATGTCGCGTTGCTAACTGATATTCGTGATGAAGGTTTTTCTAAGTTAATGTAACGAGGAAAGATAATTAAAACAAAACTGAACAATTCGCGTTAGCATTATTAATCACCAGACGGATAAGGACGTCTGTACTGCAGTCATATATTAAAAAGCCCTAATTTCAATTTTAAACAAAAAAAATAACTTCTCAGATTTGTGTATTAAAATACACCTTTTTATGAAATTAAAAATACAGTGAAATTTATATTGGTACTAACTCCAGTTTGAGACGGATTTTGATGAAGAAAGCTCTGTATGACAAGTAAATACTAAAACGGTCCTAAATTCATTATGAGTTTTACATAGAAAAACACGGTAAAAGAAAATATAGCTATCACCAAAATAAAATTTTGTACACGCAAACAAATACTTTTCGCCAATAAAATCACTTTGAAATGTATCAAAACTTTGATGCAGGTGATAAATTTGGTTGGTTTTGTTTCCTGTAAAGTTTTGGAGTTAGGGTCTTTTTTCTTTTGACGACAGTATTTTCGTTCGCAGATCAAAAGTTTTTAGAGTACTACATAGAAAATAAAAGTTTATAAAACATATTTACTTAGGAATATTTTTTAAATACAAAGCATTGGGAGGACTTTTTTCACGCCTTTTTCTACTAAAATAAATTAAACACAAAACTATTTTTTAAAAATGACTGTGTCGGAAATATAAATTAAAGGTACAGTAGACTTTCAAAATAGTAAAAAATCCATCAAAATTATGATTATTGTATTTTCTTTTATAAATAACACTGTTGTTTATATTTATAAGCACTATACAAATGTCCCACCAAATTGGTATTTATAACCCATATTTTTTTGCAAGAAAAGTTTTGATTAATACATCTTTCAACAAAAATAAATTTTTCTTATCTTGTTAAATTTGAACGCAGGAGATATTTCGAAATGTTTCATGCAAATTAGTTTTTTTGGTTAGAATCTTGAAACTTTTAAAAAATGTTCTACATGCTTAAAGAAAACGATTTCTGCCTGTTTTCTTATATGAAAGTTGAATAATAACTTTTATATTATCAAAATATTGTTTGGAAATATTTGTATTTTTCTAAATTTTTAATGGTGATCTAAATAAGTTATTTTTTTTTAAAAAGAACTAATTTGTTTAGTTATTTTACACGCGATTAAAATTAATCAAGTATGTAATACGATGTTAAAAAAGCTACAATATAAAATATTCACCAAAAAAAATTAATTTATTATATATATTTAAAAAAAAATTTAATTATAAAGCTTTTATTGTTTTCAAACTACAATTTCCTTTCCGCCACAATGAATGAGTTTTATAAATACTTATTAAGAATTTCAGAGTGCTAGCTTGAAAACTAAAAAAAAAAAAAATTGATAGTAAACTGTACACTTAAATTTCCTTTCGGTGAAAACAAATCTGCATAGTCGATATGTTGCGGCATGCGTCAGATGGTTAAATAGTATATTATTTGCCTTCGAATTAATTCTTAATTAACGTTGTTAATACAACATTATTTAAATTCACAATTTACTGTCGGAAGCAGAAGGATTACCACACTTACAGGTAAATCAATATAAATCATGTGGTCACAAATTCCAAACAAGTAAATCAACCAATGAAATAGTCATTGTCCACGTGACCCGCCCTCATCTCTTTTATATTATTAACATATTGCATTTTTGATAAATTAAAACACTCGTGGAATGTTTGTTGATATCCTATACCTTCAAATAACGCTAATGCCCGTGGGCTTACAGTTAATTTCTCCCCTAAGAAGGCGAAGTTAAAAAAAAACACAACTTTTTATTATCTTTTTCCATATTAACAAAAAATGCGTTTTTTGTAAGAGGTTAATTAAAATGATGCCTCACAAATATAAAAATAGCGTGAGCCTTAATTAAATAAAAAAGATCCTATTACTTGCGGTTTTCTAAATTTTTTTATTTTTCCTGGGAAAAACCCTTGATTTTTATGGGCATTCTATGGGAAAAAATTACCAATGGATCGCCCCATTTCATTTATAAAATATCCAAAATAGCCAAGATCTGCTTTATCTCACTCTCTTTTTTCTAAATTTACTTCGTTACATAATGTACATTCTAGGCAAAAATTAATTTTTGATTGATTCAAGCAGTCTATTTGTTTTAATATATACAAAAAAGCTTATGATAATTTAATAAATAAAAACTTATTTATACAAACTATAAAAATCGAATTATTTTCCAATTGAAATCCAATGTTTATGGATTTGTGTAAAAAAGAAATATTTTAGTACATTCCAACGAAATCAGATTACGATCGAAATTCTAAAAACAAAATTGAAGGTTTTATGTAAAAAAACTGCATTTTTTATATATTAAATAAAAGCTTTTGTTTCAAATTCCTTCATAAAATATGTAAACAACATAGTAATGTGAGATATTTTAATAACAGGTATAAAATATCATTATTTCAATTTCTGATAATTAAAAATATTATTTATGAGAAATAACATTTATTTACTTGCTAAAAAAAAAACAGTATTTCGAAATCAAAATTTAAAAAAAAAATGAAAAAATACGTACTCCAAACAATTAATAAATGCGCTGTTTAATTTTAACCAGAAACACCTACACCGCCAAAGAACAAAAACAAAACAGACGGCCTTAAAAAAAAAATCCATGCAAGGGCCTTGGTCGAAAGTCGAAACGAATCTTACTCTATGATACAATATCATGATATAATTGATCGCAGAATGATCGTAAATTGCTGAATTGAGATGTTTACGTCACTTAGTTATTGGAACATTTCCAAAATGAGATCCAAAATATTTCAGGATAATGTTGGTATTTTTATATTTTAATAATAAAATATATTTTATTATTAGAATACTTATTTCGTTATTGGCACGTGTCCAAAAATACGATAAAAATAATTTCAGAAATACTGTTGATATTTGCGATTACGATTAAAAAAATATATATATTATATCAGAATTTGTTGGTTCAAAATATACCTATTTTGGAAGTTTTCGATATTGTGTTTATCATACGATTATTGAATCGGGATATTTTTTATATTTTTTTGTGCGTTCTAGTCGGCGAAAGTTTATTGTTTTGTGGGAAGGGTCGTGATAGGATGGTTCAATTCATTTAATGGGGGGGGGGAGAAGATGTTTTTTTTATGTTTGGGATGAATGAATGTGTGAATCCGCTTTACATTATAGAAATTATTTGGTTAGGTGTGGTTCTGTTTGGAGAAAGATACTTTGTTTGCGTTTCGCATTCAGGTAAAATATTTTTAATTATAAGTGATTCTTTGGTACTCCTCGTCGCATTGTAAAAGGTAAATAGCATAAATTTGAAATAATATTAATTTTCTTATTTATCACGGTCTGGTATATTGCGCAATATTAACTAAAAACAACATTTGGATGGAAATTTAAAGTGTACGTTAACAAAAATTGAATAGTACTGAGTTTTTTTATGTGTTTATAGAGATCGCCAATTTGAATGCGCCATTTTATTACTTGTAAAGTATTTTTTTAAATCATATTTAATAATAAGACATTTATTTTATTACATGATGATATATTGCTATAAAATCAGTATTAACATTTTGCAAAAAGAAGACTAAGATTTTTGTTTCTAAATAAAATCTATAAGTTTTACAATATTTGTTTTTAATATTTTTTGCATGTAATATCATAAAATCTAATTTTTTTATTATCTTTGAAATATTAACAAAAAATGGGCATTTAGTGATATAAAAATGGCTGGGAAAAGTTAATATGTTTATATAATAGAAATAATTTATTGAAATATTATTAAGTGTTGGATCATTAAAATTATTTTAATAAAAAGATTTGCCACTATCAGCTGATAAAAAAAATTCATGAAAATTTAGCATTTGATATTTTGCACCGCCTAATTATGAGGTTGCGTCATTTAATATCGCTCAAGATATCAAGTAACAGTTAAATATACTAGTTATTTCATTATAATATCGTAATAACTGTCGTTATTTAAAAATAACTACTAAGCTCATCCCTAAAACAACAGTAAAAAACCTGATTTTTTTTAATTTTGAATGATTGAAGTTATAGAATAGAAAATGCAGAAAACTAAAAATTAATGCAGTGTTTTCTGTTTCAATTTACTTTTATAAACCTACAATTTCACAATTCCTATGCTGATTCTTTTTTGCTGGATGCGATTTTCATTAAAATTTCTCAAGGCCTTCCTTTAGACTAATCGGTGAAAATGCGGCGTGTTAACAAAACATTAATTATTCTATCGTGAGATTTAAAACAAAAATTTATCTCTAAAGTAATATCAGACTTATATCATACAGAAAGATAGTCTTCAAAATACGTTAGTTATATTAAAAATAAAATTGATTTGAGAGTTAAACACTTTAGTTTGTATGCGCACGTTTAAAAATATACTTTTGTTGACTTATGGTCTAGACGAAGATATCATTTCAACGACTAAATTAAATTTCACTTAAAATTCTTCATTTGCGTACCTTGCAGCTACAGTAAATTTACTAAAAAAAGTCTTTTAATGTAAATAACATTGAATGTGTGAAATATATCCTCTTGGAGAAATTCAAATACGTTCTCGCTGCTTTTATGAAATATTTTTGAAACAGCTCAACTCATGAATTTATAAAGGTGCAAAGTAATTTTTTGACAATAAATATCATATAATTTAATAACTTAAAATTCGCAACTAAATGCAAGTAATGTAATGTTAGACAGTCATTAGTTTTAACAATATTTTTAGAAACATCTAAAATTACCTTATTTGAAAATTAGTTTAGGAATAGTAATTTTTGCATTTATACGTATTAATAAACTAATTTTTATATCTAACTTGCCAGTCGTAAATGATAGATTAATCAATTTTAAACGTAAAATAATAAAATAAATAAAATAATATGAGAGCTTCAAATTTTCATCAGACATATTTAACCTACGCCTATTAACCCTTAATTTTAAACGTGAAATAATAAAATAAATAAAATAATATGAGAGCTTCAAATTTTCATCAGACATATTTAACCTATCATGAACTGCTGTTGTGCGGCTCAAACAAATATTCACGAATTTTTCCTAGCATAAATTTATCGGCTAACAGAACTAAACAATATTTTACTTTTAATTGGTTATCGCAAACATATTTATCATAATTACTTGTAACAAAACACGAACGAATAGATTAATTACACATTCATATTAATACTTTTATTCCTGAAGTGAGATTTATGCGAAAAAAATAATTTCTTTTCCTGTTTCACTTAATTCTGTAGCACTTCAACGCATTTGTAAAAACTCTTATTAATTCAATGTTCCCGATAATATAATCCATTTTGGGGGCTGCATTGCTACATGTGCATATGTTGGAATAATAATTGTAGAAAAGATTGGAAGATATGTTTTAATTGGAGAGATAAATAAAAAAAATTTAAAATTTAATTTAACTGAACTTGTGTTATGGTTTCAGGTGGATCGTTAATCTAAATGTTTTCTTAATCCAGCACAATTAATTAGAAAGCATATATTCTTTTTCGCTTGAAATACTTAGTTAATATAGGGCATATATTTAAAATACTAGTTAACAGTTAGGGTTAAAGTGCCGAATGAAAAAAATCAGACAATCTATCAGGGATACAGTTGCAGTGACCTATGTGAAACGTCTTGCTAATGCTGTATGGATACTAGGGCACATAAATGACGTAAACAAATACACAACTTACCTGTTTTCAAGTATTACAAAGCTTATATGTTTAACTTATTTAACGCACCATGTCGGTCTCCCTATGAGGGATGGACACGTTACGCCGTGATCAAATGGGGGCGGACGAGAATTGGCATCCATTCTTCTGTCTTACTTCCCGGGTCTTTTCACGGCATGTTCTTCAAAATGACTTTCTGTCGAGCACGGGGGAGTCATAGCCAAGCAATCGTCAAATTTCTGAAACAAATTACACACTTGTATGTTTTATAACTTTTGATGAGCACCGGTTAGAGTTCGATGGATTATATACCTATTATGACAGAGTGAGCTCTGTCAAACCCGACCACTTCGGCTCGGACCGACAACTGTACTGCCAAAGATGAATCGAATAAAAAATTAAATATATGTTAACTGAACAAATTAAATCGTTAATACCTTTCAACATAGACACTCCGTAAATTTTAAACGTATGATTTAAACATAATTATTGTACATAAAGTAATTTTTAAAACTTTACCACATGTGAATAAAATCATGTATAGTATTTGTTTAATAGAATTTAATATAATACTTCATAAACTGAAAATTAGATCCTTAAAAATGTCTCATAAAAATGAAATAGATCATTTTCTTTTGATTTACATCGTTGTAAAAATACACTAGGTTTGGAATGGTATAAAACGATATAAAAAAAATAATAGTCATCTTTACTAAAGCACCATCTGGCAATCGAAAAAGAATTTTCGAAGATCAAAACTTTTTTTCTATATTTTTAAAGATAAAACTAGGAAAGTGAAATGATCCGAGCAAAAAGAAAACGATAAAAAGTTTATTCAGAACGAATAGTATAGTGGAAAATTTCTTAGATAGGCGGATATAGCCAGTAGGATAAGGTAAGGTGTCCCTGTCATTGAGCGATGGCACTCAACACGAAAGAACGTCAATATTGACCATGTAGTAATTAAATGTAGTGCAACTAGTTGCATTGGGTTATATATCAGTGCAATGATTATTATATGACATTAAAATTAAATAAATATAGGAATAATATCGGGGAAATTCAAATGTACTGACCATTTATCAGAAAAGATCAATCATTAATTTATGCTTCGTTTTTAAATAAAAACCAATGTACAAGAGGCCGCGAAAAAAAAGTAAGATTACATCACTCAATCACACTGACATTTCTTAAGGTACACTGTTCTTGAGGAGACTGATTGATTTCCGGGGTTCCCAACACCACAACTCAAAGCCAATTGCACATATTTGTTTTATATGTTTAATATAATATAGTTCTTGTTTTAAAATGAAAATGTTCCGTATTTGGTCGTAGGAAAATGTATTGAATTGAAATGATTCGTATCAGCTTTTTAATTTCGTTTGTTGCAAAAGATAAATAATCTACTCAAAGTAAATTAATTTTCTTGTCGTTTGTAACTAATTATGTACGTAAAGGATTTTTACCTTTGTGCTTTATTTAATAACATGGACCGATGGTTTGAATCAGTTTAATTTCGCTTAAAATACATTTTTATTCAGAACTAAACATATATTATTTAATAATATACTTGAATCGGGAAGTGTTATCAGATTATCAAAATTTTGTAGCTTCATAAGCAAAGTATTTACGATATAAGCTGTTTTACGCTACTTCAGCTATACTAATACAATGTTTTTAAATTAAAAGTGTCAGGATTTAGGAAAGTTTTATAAAAAGCTTATCAGTATTCGGCCATTTTTAATTAAACTTATCTTTCTATTGATGTCAATGTCACCTCCACAATTTTTAAAAAAATGGCAAATTTATTAATCATTATAAAAACCTTTTATTCTTTAGATTAAGATTTTAATCAAATAAAAAAATATATTCGCATCGAAGAAAAATCTCATAAAATTAGATATGAAAATACATAATTTTCTTCAATTGAAAAAAAAATGTACAAATATTTTCTTCAATCGTTAAGATATTAAAAGAAGAAGTTAAAAAACATAATTGCTAAATTAGAAAACAAACGCATTCATCATATGAAAGCTGTGTGGCATTTAGTTTTCCTTTTTACAAAAAAATCTCGTTTAAAATGTAACTTCTTATTGCAAGTAGCTTTTAAAGAAGTAGAATTGATGATTTCTAACTAGCTTTTGATTTAAGTAGCTAATTAGCAGATTAAATCAGCTCTGATTTTTTCTATAAAAACTACATTCTGGTGGAATGAAAAAGTGAATAAAAGAGGATAAAGAATACAGTAGTCTATTTATAGTTACAGACTTACTAGACGGTTACTATTTTCAAATTTTTAATTGGAAATAAGTTGCTACTTATGTTGTTCATGAGTTTCCAGTTTTTCTAGTAATATGCATACATACATTATACAAAATATGTCAAAAAAAGATTTTGCAGGAATGATTAATTATAAAATATGTTGGATTACTGTCACTTAAGCTATAGCTATTGCATCGCATTGTCTTAACGATCATATTTCTCATCAAGTATAAGGTAATTAACATATTTAAATACGCTTTTATAATAACTTTTAAGTACTTTTTATTGCTTGCAAATGCCTTCAATTACTTTTTTTTAAAGTACGCCAGAAATATATATCTATTTGATTTTATGATAAATATAAAAGCCAATTGCAGAAATTAAAAATTGTCTATGATGGTACATACGTCTAGAAAGTTTTATATCGAGAAAAAAAAATATGCAAGTTTATATATCAACATAGAGTTATTTTAATTTCAGAATTTAGAAATTAATTAATATTCGAAAAATATCCAAAGAATGTAAGCAAAAGATACGTTTTTCTAAAAAATATTTTTAAAAAAATTGCTAAAGGACAATAGGAAAGTAGAAAAGTTATAGAGGATATAATATTTTTTTGTGTGCCTGACTTAAACTCTGTCAGATGCTTACTTTGGCCGAGTTTCAAACTACTTATGTTGTTCATGATTTTCCAGTTTTTCTAGTAATATGCATACATTTTAATTCATAAAATTATTTAATGTTGAAATATTTTTCAAATTTAAAGGGCTGGGGTGTTTCTTGGAATCCATATTCGTTAAAATATTAAAAATATATTTAATATACATGCATGAAATATAAATGTACCCCTTTTGTAGAATTTGTTTTTCAATGTTGCCCTATTTCTAACCGCTCAGAGGGTTAAAATGTTTTTAAGATTCTTAGAAAACATTGTTGTGTAAAGTCATCAGATATCGGACAATTTTAAAACCTATACAGAGTTCAGGAATAATGAAAGTTATTCTAATGAACAAAAATTTGTAACGAGTAGGTCTTGATTTCCCTTTTAGTCAACGTTTTAAAATGTGTATTTATGAATTATGCATGCACTTATGAATTACTTGTCATTACCATGGTAGTAATGAGTCATATGCATGAAACTAAATATCTTAAATTTGATATTATATTATAATTATTCCAATTAGAAGAATTGATTTCTTAACTATTATAATATCCTTTAATAAAATGTATTTTACTTTGATCCTTTTATCTCTTTCTCAAGAAAATGGCCAATCATGAAACTGTTTTTTATAATTTTACTTTAGTCTCCATTATATAAAATAGTCATATTATCTTCTCTTAATTTGCGTCATTAGGATATTCTCATTTTTTCATATTATTATTATTCTAATAGTTAGCTACTGAACTTACCAGACAAATAATAATTTCTCATTATAGAAGATTACTATTTTATTTTTGAAGTTTTTCTTTTAATTTAGATAGTATTAAAAATATTAATAACTATTGTTCTGAAATGCCCAATATATACGAATTACTTCAAAATTTATAGATGTAAAAGGAATAATATTTTTTAATACAGCGTTAAAATTGATCGACGACTTTAAATATTTTAATATATTTATTTAGAAGCAAATATACCCTGATAAAAAAATACTTGTTTTATGGTAGAAATCACGCTGGAAGCGTGTTTTAAAAGAGTAAAAACAAATTTTTATGCTAAATTTGACTTTCTTGTGAGTTTTGAAGAGTATAATTTTACGTTATCAAACAATCACATTTGTACCTGTGCATGAAGTATGCAGTACTTTTCAAACGTTCCACCGGCGTGTTTTTGCTTGCATAGAAGGAATCGAAACTGTGAACGCATACATTTTATATTCAATTTATTTATGATTTGCTAGTAGTAATATTGATATTTTTTGTTCAGAAGTCTACCTAAATTTAAGTAATTAGCGACAAAACGAATTTTTACACACACACATTTCGCTTTTGTTGTTGCACGGTAAATCTATAGACTTCACATTCTTCTCTCAAAACCTTTCAATAAAATTAAACCCATTTTGTTTAACACAATTTAAACAATTCCTTGATTTTCGCTTTCATCGTAATGCAAACATTAGCAATTTAAAGAACACATAAATGACATGCACACGGGACTTATGTAGGGCCAAACACGTAATCCCTATCTAAGTAGACCTCCCCTTCTGTCAAACGGGATTGGCATAGGAGCTTTAACATGTCTTAATTGTTCTTCTAAAAGATCCTTAAACTTTTATTTTATGTATATGAGCTTTCACCAATTTGGAAACATCATTCAATTTTTCAAGATAGTAAAAGATATGCAATAGTCATCAACGTCTAGTAATTTGACTAAAGGCGACTTCAACAAAAGCATGGATGGTAATTTTCATAAAAATTAAAAATACGTATAGCGGAAGGAAGCATTTAGAAACAGTGGTGGCGATTATATCTCAAAATTAGGAGAGAAAGGGCTAAAAGTGAGGGGGCAAATACCAAATTTGCTTTACAATTTGTATGAAAAAGTGTTTAATCGCTCAAAATGTTGGGCAGAACTTACTGCCCGATCGCCACACCTAATCACCGTCAATGTATAGAAAATCATTTCATTTTTGATATTTTATATTTTCGTCAAACTTTTGTTACTGACTGTCGTAAAGTGGGTTCACGGCAAACATCTGTCGTAAAGTTGGATTAGTACATTTTGATTTGCGTTGTGTTATTTTTTTGTTTAGTTGCATTATGAATAATGTTGGTGTGGAAGAAATACATATCATACACATAAGTTTTAAGCGGTGCTTTATTAACTAATTAAGTTCATTATGGCAGTAGAAACTTAGGGTTGGGGGTTACGTGTAATATTAGGCTAAACTGCTCATGAAGTTGGGGCTTTTCTGGCTTTGCATGACATTGGGACTTTTCCGTTGTCGGTCATGAAGTGGGGCCTCTGCCGTCTTGGCTCATGGCATCGGGACTTTTCCGTCGTAACATGGCATCGGGACTTTTCCTTCGTTGCTCATGGATTCGGGAGTCGATGCAGTAAAATTCACTCGTCTTTCATGGTCAAAGGTAAAGTCGTAAGTGGGGTGGAAAATCTTGAATTTCCCACGGTGGTCTCTTGGGATGGGGACTGAAATTCTGCATGAATTACCAAATCCACCAATTGAGATTATCTCCGCTCTTCTGGATACCCCCCTCCTAACCAATCCTGGTGTGGTCATAAAATAGCTCAGTGACGTAACTCTCCCCACATTGTAACACAGTAATAAAACCGGCGACAGTCAGTCTAGCCAACTGACCAAATTGCACAACGTACAATATAGGTCAGATCCCTATATAAAAATTGCAACGTGTGACAGCACACTGACTCACTATGAAATGGGATTTTTCTGCAAACGTTATTTAAGAAATCTAACTACATAATTTAAGAAATGCATGTAGAACTGAAGGCGGTGTTAAACTTAAAAGAAATCTAGAGTGGTCTGGAAATCTAGATGTGGTAAAACTTTTTTAAAAGTGAGCAACAACTAACTTTCATGAAAATATTTTAAGTTTTCTCACAAAATGCTAATGTGTATGCTTCATAAAGTTTTCTCAAAGAACGTTCTTCTCTTAAAAGTTAATCAATATTGTTATTCTTAGAGATTCGGTGAAGCGTCAAGGAAATACTCTGTAAAATGCATCTTCCAATACATTAAGGTAAAATGACATCGGCTTGAGGCACTTCAAGCAAAGTGATATTCGATATACCTGCTTCTTCTTAAATGACACTATTATTTAAAAATAAAGTTATAAGAATATATAATACTATTTTAGATAAACCATAAACTTGTATTAAATGTAAGGCAAAAGACAATTATTTGCTTAGCATTTCCCTTTACTTTATTTATTCTTTTTTTTAATAGGATTGTATTTCGCAAGTGACTCAAACTGATTTTTTATGTTTCCCAATACAGTAACTTCGAAGAAGATCTCAAATGTGACCATTAGTTAGGGCTATGCTATCGGTCGTCGCTTTATGTCTTTATTTTATATGTACCATATGAAGAAAAAAATAGTAATATAAAAAGACTGTTATATTATAATAATTGTTATAACAAGTGTTTTATTAAAATTTTGTTTCTATTTAAAAAAAAGTCTTCTATTTTTCAAATAATCAGTAATTTGTTATAAATTACTGATTATATGAAATTAATTTAACCATTTGCTGTCTAGAAGTGACCCTCAGTCATCAAAATAACGATATGTTATTTTTACCCTGTTCTTTAAATTGAACGAGAATTGCATGTTGTTGAATATAAAAATACGTTATCTTTCGTTGTTGTTTTTATATCTAACTCTATTTAAAAGTATGACATCATTTGTAAATCAACATATTTTATTAATATGTGCAATAGATGTTGCCTTTTAGTCACAAAAATAATGAAGTGTTATTTTTGTCTGTTTTTCAAAATAAATGAGAACATATTCTTAAGTTTTAAAAGTTATTCTCTCACGAACTTTTATAAAAAAAAATTGTCATCTAGGAGCACAAAGTATGTTGTTGGTCTGAAGCTTTCTTCATATTGAAATTCCTTACAATCCCTGTTAATTTTTTTAACATTTGACTTTGACTAATACCGTAAATTACTAAATATGTGTTTACAGTACTGAGATTAATGTTCAATTTCATGCGCTTTTTTAATAACAAAATTATAATTATCGCTTTAATTGTAAAGAGAACACGCTAAAGTATACATATTTAAAAATAACGGAAACGAGGTGTAATTGCTTCATAAAAGTAACGTAAATATAAAACATGTTCCTATACCACAAAGGGTTAACTCATATGAAAAAAAAAAATACAAATAAATGATATTCCTATAAAATACCCATACCATGAACTCGAAAATTTTATACGTAACTCAAGACTGCTCCTGAAACAGAATCCAAGAAAAAGGATTTACATGGGCCATATGATAAATGACTGAAACCACCCACAATTGTTTTTGGCTCTCACTCCTTTCCGTTGCAGCTAAACCCGCATTTGTCTTGTTCAGTTTTTATCTCCCCTTCCTCAGTGGCGGCGTTTAATTTTTCATCTTCTCGTATTAGTTTCCAGGTCGAGGACAATACTGATTCTTTCTTGGATTTCGGTCTTGATAGTAAGGACACTTGAGCATTGGACAAAGGAGATAAATGGTCTAATTTTCATTTCATGGCTCTGCTATTGTTGGCAGACTTACATGTATTTAGACACTGTTATTTATTTGAGAGAGGAAATGTTGTAACAATGTATGGGATGTGAAAGGAAACGCTTAATAAATATTTGGGGCGTTTTGTTGTGAAGCTAAAGGGTTGTATTGACATGTCAAAGGGTAAAATATGAGTATACACGAACACTATTTATTTAAACTTTATTTGTCTATTTTATTTATATGAAAATAATCAATATATACATACTTTTGGTATTTTATATTTATAGACTTGTATTTTATTATAATTAAAAAAAAAATAAGAATTATGTTACAAAATAAATTTGCCATGAAAGGGAATATTTTATCAAGGCAAACAGTAAGTTGAAACCAACGATTTAAAATATATCTTACATTGATTAATTTAAACGAATAATATTTTTGGACTATTTTTTTATTTCAATTCAATCAAATAATTTAAATTTTATGCATGTTTGTAGATTTTAGTTTTTAATGTTTAGGTAAAACAACACAATTTTCGTGGATGAATTTACGGGATCATTTTCATTTATTTTTAATTGTAGAAAGCTTACACACTAATTACTTTTTTTAATAAAAATAATTCCTTTTATATTTTAAACCTACGATTTAAAACATTAACACAACTTCATGGTAAAGTTACCAATTCTTAGAATTTTATCAATCATAATAAATGGAATAAAAGTTCATATATTGGTTATATTTTAATCAATAAATCTCAATTCAAATTATGTTTTTTAATTCACTTGTGATGATAATTAGCTTTCATTAAATCGAAATGTTTCCACCCGCACTAAAATACAGAACATTAATTTACAACGCAACAATTATCAAAATAAACTAAACATTTTGTTGATATTCTTCTATTTCTATATTTTTTTATTAAGTAAGAAACATATGAATGTATAATAAAACATATTAAAATATTATATATCCTGAGAGTATACATACAGTTCTAGTTTATATATTTTTTAAAAGAAAAAATGGGAGACCCATTCCTTAAACAGAGCAAAATATTTCGCGAAAAGATATGGTAAGTAGTATATTTTTGAGCAAGAGTTGTAAGTAAGTTTTATTTATCTCATTACTATTATCAAAATTTGTTTAACTAAAAGTATACTAAACAGCGTAAAATTCATTTTAAACAGCGTAAAAGATAATTAAAATAATAAACTATTATTGCATAGTCTAAAACATTAGAAGGCAATTAAGAAAGTTTATATTTGTAATCAATAAGTATTTATGAAATAGAAAAAGTTTGGATGCTATTTTAATAATAAATTTAAAAAAGCTCGTAAAATTCTCGGCCAAATTCTAACATTTCAAAATATGTACTTCCAAAATGAAATTGCAGAAAATGTTGATTTAATAAAATTACGTCGCTAATTTAATTGTGATTAGGGTCCAACATTCTCATCTAATTCAGCAATAAATTTTTTATCTACTCCTTTACAAAGCTCAATTCATTTATCTCATTCAATTTGATCCTTAAAAGGAAGCACAAAGCATATTAAACTTTACGATCAAAGGAAGAATCAGGAATCGTTATTCGGCCAGTCAGTAAGGTTTGCTTCCAATTAGCTGAAGGTGCTTCGAAACAGAAGGGCAAATTTAGACTGGTAGAATTTAGTGAATTAGGAAACCGAATGGCTTTTAAGAGAGGCATGAAGTGTATTTAGAGTAGAATAGAAAGAGCCCTTCAAATGTTAAGATACTCATTTAATATTTATTCTATAAAGTTGCATCTGATTGTTACAGTTAGTTCTTAACAGATATTGAAGTGTCGAAATGATTTTATTGATTAAAATTTTCTTAACACACACAATTTTGTTGATGTTTAATTGAAGGTTTCGCAAGTTTTCTTTACCAATAAATTATTTTTTTAATTGGTGTCTGTTTATTTTAAAAAGAACACCCAACCCCATTTCTCCAAATTTATATATGATGTTATTACTTTTACACTTTTTACAATTATAAAGTGTCGTGTTGGAAAAGTACTAAATGTACCGAAATTAAAACCAAATTTTAATAGCAAATAAAATTAAATAATGTTATTTTAAAGAGATTTATTTGCATAAACATGATTTTTTATTTGGTCGATTCATTGCTTTAAATTCTACTTATAAATAAAACTGAGTTTTCATCCCTTAAAAAATATATTATTTATTGTACTTTAACCCAATATATTTATTCAACTATTGCACTTTGTTCAATATTTTATTATCCTTTCTTTTCGATTGCTTATTCAATCATACTTACTGATTTTAAAACAGTTATTTTACCATCCTTTTAAAATTCTTTTAGAGTTTCGCTCTATTTTTTATAAAACCTGCAAAGACAATTTTTGTTGTGTTACTTTTGTTTACAAAAACGAAAAAAAACGCGACTTTTCAGAGACTTTAAGCATGATAAATGCTTATATAATTTCCTTAACAAAACCTCACCTTTTTAAATATTTATTTAACTGTTATGTTATATTTTTTTATGTCCTAATAAAACTCTTTTTATGAAAAAAAAGTGCTTAAATACTTTATGGACTATTCTTAAAGTATTCTCTCCATAATCAGTCTCTTAAATATTAAACATAAGAAACTATACGCTTCGTTAACTACGGAATTTTTCAATCGAACTTTCCGGTAGTTCTAAAATATTCACAACGTGTGTTAAAAACTTGTCCTTTTAAGTATTTGTTTTTTATGGATGTTTGTTAAAATTCTTTTCCTTTTTTTGTCGGAAAAAAACTGATAATATGATGAAATGCCGAAGGACGTTTTGAACTGCACACAATCCACCAAAACAGATTTTTGTCATTTTTCTGTGGTTTTGGTTTTACTTAAGTAAGTTTTCATTTAAGTTACAAGTTTTGAACACAAACGGACGTCTTTTGATTATTGACACTAATTAATTATTGAAATTAAAATATACGTGTGTAGTTTAAATTGATGCATGAATGAGTACTGTAAAGCAACTTTAAAAAGTCGAAAGTTTAATTGTTCATTAAGGTTGCCAGTAGTTACATAACAAAGGCAATGGTTTATCTGAAATTAATCAAACTTTACTTTTAGTATATTTAAGCATGCATTAAAGTTAATTCAACTAGCAAACGCAACCCTAATTAAACATTTAGCAAGTATTTAGTTATTTAGCGCTTTCTTTGTGAATTTAGGTTCTCAAAAATACCGAAACGGTTCTCAAAAATTCGCTTTCAGGCCCATCATTGAAAAGTTTGACAAAGGAAGACCCTCTAATTAGGAATAAAATGAAGCTGTCTTTTCCCAAGAGATAAATTGCAATTACGTCATTTTCTGAAAAGAACAGGACATTTCTATATCTGCAGTTAAACAGAGTGAATGCCGCTTCACAATTGTCTTAACCCTCCTGACGGGTAAGCAAAATTTATAATCTGTAGGTTTGTTTTCACAGCAAAAAAGTTTTATTTCCCACACGTTCTTTTTTAAAACAAATATTAAAAAAAATTATATCAGTAGATAAGGCTTTTAAAAGTACTCCTCATGCTTTAAATTTGAAAATTATTTCAAAAAAGAGATTTTTTTTATCAACATTTATATTATGTGCATTATTGGAAAAACTTTATATACTTGAACGGATAAACACATTTGTATCCGTCATGTGGATCATGGGGTGATAATGACATATCGTTGTAAAGTGGACAACAAACATTTCAAAACTTGAGCCAAACCAGTTTCACCGGTAAAATTATTATTGCCATTTCGCACACTTTTGGCACGGGGCAGGGATAAAAGGGAAAACATATTTGGTTTGTTTTGTTTAATTAATGTCGCACTAGAGCTGCACAGTGGGCTATTGGCGACGGTTCGGGCCTATCTCGAAGGAAAGACCCGGGAACGATGCCTCGTATTTTTGAACCATAGTCAGATGACATGGACAACACCTGTGCTGGCACCCGACGCAACCTCAATAGGCGTCAGGACATTGGACCCCGATCAGATTTTCGTGCACCTGTCCCGTACACACGCCAGTATAATTTATTGGATGTTCTGGACGACTTTCTAGTATTTTAGTAGCGAAGCTGGCAACCCTCCGATCGCAAGATCACTACTTCTTTTTACTTTTCTTTGTCAAGTCCATCGCACGGATTCGAACCACCATTCCTCTGATTAGTAGCTGAACGCCTTTATCCACTGAGCGACTGGGGTCCCGAAAACATATTTGATGACAGTTTAATTAGTCCGGATTTCTCGTATTTTGCTTGTAAATCAATCTCGAAATTTTACAGCCTGCCTGATTGTTACTTACAATACAATATTTATACAGACAATAACTTTTTTTTGAAAATCAAAGATTCCGAAAACATGTACTTAGTCGACAAAACAAGTGCAAACAACCAAATTTATATAACTTTATAGTCTAAACTTCCAAGTCACGATTCGAGTATTGAAGTATCACATATCCTTTCCCACTGTGAATACAACTTCTCTTTCTGCAATGAGATGTAGTTTTTCAATTTCAAAAGTTAATGCTCTGTCAGGGGACACTTCCTTTGCAAAGAATAGCACTTTTCTCTCCTATAACCTTTCAAATCGATTTGATTCGGTCAAATGGAATATTTTTTTTTATCTTTCCAACTCAATGCTTTTTCTTAGAGCGGAACTTTCATTCTTTATGCTTTCCTGATAGAAAATGAAAAGTTTGGGTATGAAACATATAGTCATTCACAAAATTAGAGGATAGCAATAGTTTGATACAAGTGTTTCTGTCTTTATTGATATTCGTAAGCTTTGTTTTAAATTCTGAAAAATACGGCATTCCACAAATTTTTTTTCTAAATTTTAAAATTTATTTCATTGAGGAATAACTTATAAACAGCTTTATTAATATATTTTTTTATATTTTAAAACCGTGTATTTCAATTTTAATTTTCATTATATTATAGAAACAAAGATTTTTCAATTTCATTATTTTGCTGTCATCATATATATTAAACAATTGTTTATTACTTATTTTCCTGGTTTAGTGTTTTTTTAAAACAGTGTAAACAAATTAATAGAAATTAATGTTTTATTATAATGGGGGAAAGTATTAACTACATATTTCATTAAATTAAAATTCAATACATTTGTGAAAGCATAATTTACTGTAACAGCTTACTAGCAAAAAAAAAACACCAGAAAACCTCTACCAAATTTGTAAAACTAAAGGTTTTATTTAGAAAAACCGCAGTTTGTTTTGTTTCAATATATTTTATAAAACTTTTAAAAATCTTTAATTTTGCAATTTTTGTTTGACTTTTTATGCTGATATTTTTGAGGAGTTTGGATAACTCTTGGCTCAGTTAAAAAAATCAGCAAAGTGAGGTCTGGTAAATGTTAAATCTGTAGTGTGTTTTGGCGAGCTCATATGTTTACAAACGAAATAAATGTAAAACGGGCCACCATAGCATTTTTTTTGGTAGTGACGGAAATAATATAAGGCCGATTAACCTGGTTGTTAAAAGTAAAATACTTTTGAATGCACAACGAAACTAAGAACATTAAACAGCTACAAAATAATATGAAGTAATCGACAATTTATGAGTTCTAAAATTATTTCACATATTTATATAGTTTTTCTATTTCCAGATTTTTAACTGTTGATTTTTAAAATGTTAATTAAACTATATTGCATTGTTAAAGCTGTAATGATACATCAGCTCGTTGTGTAACTACATAAGCTAACATCAAATAAAATCTACCGGTATAATTTTATATATTGAAAATACCCGGTTGATGAAGCCAAACAAGTGCATTACACATTCTCCCTAAATAAATAAGAGCGTCGGAGGAATAATGAGAAATCTCTTGTACGGCTTCACGCTTCGCCTGTGTAGGACCCGACTTTGGGATTTAAAAGAAAACAGCTTCAACTTTTCCTGTAAGGGTTCAAGCAGAAAAGAAATTATAAATAGTCACATGGACATTGATTATATAATTAAATATTATTTTGTGAACATTCAAGCAGTACTGGCAACTCAAGAACTTGTATAGCTTTCTGGTCATTCCAGAAAAAACTTTTTTCCATACAACGTTTAAAAATTTTGAATTATTATAAAATATTTTCTGAGATATTTTTGAAGAAACATTATTTCTAAATGACTCAATAAAAATTAAAATTTTTCCTGTGAGATTCTCTTGCCTGATAAATGTAAATAGTTCGGTATGCAAGATAATGCTTTAAATTTCAGAAGGGGGGGGGGGGAGGTTATTAAGGGTTTCTAATCGACGACTGTTTAAGCTGATAAAACATATATATGTGTGTCCCATTTTCAACAACAACAAAGTTAGTATAACACCTTCAATTACATAATTGAACGAATAGTAAAATAAAGGTTTCTTTGAAGGTTTTATAAAATATATTCAAATATTAACCTGTTATTATTACCTTCAGTAATTCCAATGTCTCAAAATTGAAGGTTTTTGCTATATTTTTAAAGATTTGTTACAGGTTTTGTAAAGGATATTGAAACAAATGTCTTTAAATTAATAGAAATTTAAAGAAACTAAAATTTTCCTGCATAAACATCCCTGCACTGCATTTTAAAATTTTGATGAAACTTTTATTGTTGATTTTTTTTGCTTGATTACTTCTAAAATATATAATTTTTTAAAACAAAACATATTTTAATTATTAAATATACTGCGTTTTAGATTATCAGAACACATTGAAAATTTAAAAATAAAATTGCAACCTGTACTATTAAATTGAATGTATTATTTTACTTTTTTGGTTTGTAAGAATGAATCATCCATCTTTAAAAATGTCAGCTATTTATTCCAATTACATAGAAGCAAGCTTTGAGTTATAAAGGAATATCAGTAATTTGTCTTCCAACTTTCCTTTCAAGTTTAACGTGAAAATTGAATGAAATATTTTAAATGTGTTATTATGATAAATGTTAGGAATAAGAAATAACAGAATTTATTCAATAATTTGTGAGGGTAATATTTCAAATGTCAACTAATAGAAGATATTTTTTTTTGTAATTTGAAAAAATTCTGAACAAATTTGTGCTAGTTCCATAATATTCTAAAAGAATGAAATCATATATATTCTCATTTCAACAAATGGATAGATTTTATAATCAATTGAACAGAAATATAGATTTTTTTTTGGAGACAATCTATCAATGTTCTTTATTGGCCATTAGTTTAAAACTCTGTCACAGAGAATATATTTAAAAAATAAAATAAACCTAGACAATTCAATTTCACGGAAACCGTCATTCACCTTGGAACATTAACTTTTTTCAATACTGATTTTATGTTTTTCTTAAGTATTCGTTCATTACGAAATACCACTTAACATTACGCAAAAAAAAAACTAAAATCATCATATATATTATTTATGCAATATCCTTTTATATACCGTTTACGCTTGTTACACGCTACGAATCTTAACAAGTGAGGTCTCAAAAGAAAGATAATTTCCCGGTGTAGTGACGAATTGTACTTTCTTACATACGTATCATCGGTTTCTTGAAAAAATGCGTTTTAAATAATAATGAAGATCAATATTATTAATAAGAAACACCTTTTAAAAATATTCCTAAGAACTATAGGCTGCGGATTCAAGTTACGACGGTGGACCTTTAAATACTTTTTCCACCCATGGGGCTATACATCTAGCACTATTTTTATAGTACACACTCCTTTGACGACTACTACAGGAGAGGTATAAAAAAATAATTTTCCTGGGCACTGTCGAATATTACGTTCATTTTTTAAATATCAGTTAGGGTTGTTTAAAAATGCGTTTAACAGAATTACTGCATACAGGAACATTTAAAAAAATATTTCTAAGATCTAGCTAGAACGTACATTTATTGCATTGATGCTGGACTCCGGAACAATAAGTCGCGTGTTCGAGGCGCCCACTCAAAGTTTTTAAACCGCCCCATAAAAACCGCCATACCAATGTCAGAACGACAATTTAAATAGTTTTTTAATAAAGTGAAGCCAAACATAGAAAAAGTAGATTTCGTGTAAATAGGCTTGGTATGTCCGAAGAAAGCGATTCAATGGATAAATTTATTATTTTTAATACTTAAAAATATTTTGAAGTTACGGATTACTACAAATGAGTTTTTATTTTAAATGGAATAATTATAATGTTTATAAGCAGTAAATAAATCAAATATGATTTTATTTTAATTTTCTGGCACTGAAGCCTTTTATGACTTAAAGTAATATCAATTAAAAAAATTCCATTCAGTTTCCACTTAAATATTTTTTTAACTAGGTTTACTCTCAATGGAGTTTTCTAATAAATATCATCTATTATCAAATACTTTTTTCCACAGATAGGACATTCTTTTTTTTTGCTATTGGGTTTAATTTGAAGAAAATAAAAATAAATTCAATTTTCAGTGTCTGCTGATGTTAAAAAACTGTTATTTTCAACAATGCACGAAAAAATAAGTTTTATGTTGTTGAGCTTTAAGCATAAGGTTTTTGTTCCATCATCAATTCTTATACAACGGGAATCAGTTGATGGCTCGTGAAGAAACCATCTAAAGAGAGATTTGAGAAGCTCTTAAGGAAATTGAAAGCATCTGGTTACGAGAAATTGGGTATTTGATGACAAAATGGTGCCGTTTTTAGTAACTGAAGACAAGTAAAGGGATTACAATGAAATGGAAGCGTCTTTTACTGGTTTCAACAATTGTTTTTTTTGTTTATTTCACGCATTGTTTCTAAGATATGTCCTAAAAAACGAAAGAACAAAATATAGAAGTTGTGAATTTGTTTTCGCTAAAATAGAATTTAATTCATCATTTTTAATACATGTTTTTTAAATGGTATATAATTATTTATTTTATACAGAGGGCTATTAAAACTTCTGTAATGTTTCAATACAGAGCATCTATATCAATTAAAAAATTGTGTGTACTTCTATGTGTGTATAAATTTTGTGTAAACAGGCAATACACGTTCGGATATATAGAACGCAGCTTTCAGTACTATATGAAAACAGAAACCTTGTTTCAAAAGTGTGCAACAAATATTTAAAAAGTATTGTCTAAAATTTCTGAAAATTAAATTCTACATTATTGAATTCTCAAATTTTCTATATAACTACCTACATTATCCGTCCGAAACACAATTTGTTAGATTAAAATTAACTTACAAAGATTGGAATCTTCACATTATTTTTTCCTTAAGCACATAATCGTAACATGAGTGCGTAAAAAATAATTGGTATAAAGTACTGTGAAAAGTTTTCCGGGTTAGTATCTTTAAGAAATTAGGAGTAAAGCACTAAACTTGACAATTCGATATGGATATGTGCCAAGATCTGTAGATCCCGATGTTCGTTTTTTGCTGATTAGCTTGTAGTCATGTCCAATAACTATAAAAACTTTCATATTTTTTTTGTAGTAGTGCATGCGTTTTTGGTCATATGATCGGTTAAATTTGACAAAAACTTAACTCTTCTGGTTGAGATTTAGTAGCCGTACGAAAACTGCTTGGCGGCAAAATTCAAGCAATTCATTTCTAAATGTGGAATTGTTTAATAACAAGAAGTGGTCGGAATACTTAACCTTAGTAGATTGTAGGTGAAGGGCCGGCTTAAAGAATTACCTGATTTCCTTAAATAGTTAAAACAATATTGAAAATAAACGATTTTGTAGTTTAGATCCGCTTAGTTCTCTTTTAGTAAATCCGCTACAGTTAGTTTTCTTTCACTGTATTCTGTCTCTATTGGCTGGCTCATTGTGGGACACAATTCCATCAAGTCCTGAAATTCGATCATTTCCCAATAACACGCCATTCAAATGAACTCTGTTCGAAAACCTACCTTACGGCATCTGAGATTACATAAAGCATTGCAAATGCGTTTCCCTACGATGTGCTTTACGGTTTCCGTGGATACGAACTTCGTTCACCGTTGAGAAAGAAGGAACCATTGCGGTCAGTGAAAAGCATGTGCCCAGCACACCGGACCGCTTGTTGACTTTGAAAGAAAGTATTTACTATTGTAATTAAGTGGTTTGTAAATACATCCGAAGCTATTTGGTTCTCAAACACAAACAGACATATTTTCAAAAATCAGTATTTTGGACATTGGAGACCCAAAACTCTTACGTTTTGAGCGCAGCACACATGCTTCATTACCTTTCTTTTATATCGTGTAATAGAAAGTAAAATTAAAATATTTAAAAGAATATTTGAACGCCTATATTGTTTCTAAAGATTCAAAACACAATTGAACACTAGTTACGTGTTAAAATAACTATATAAGTTGAATAAAAAAAATAATATGAGTTGCTGTACTTTCTACCTCCTTTCGAATTCCAGATGATTGAAGTTGAATTTCAAATGCGACGAAAGCTAATTTAGTGGGATAATCAATAAAACAACCGAAATTAAATTAGCATGAATGCTATTCCTTCAATGATTTGGAAGATAAATATTTTATTTCGATTGTTTTCAATGAGATCTCGAGAGATTACTTTCCAATTCAACTGAAGTTTTTTCTTCGAGAATAAGGGCATATACCTTTAGAATAAATTTTAGCATTTCTATTGAAAATATAAAAGGAATGTTTTTAAGTTTTTATTATCCGAAAGAACAAAAATTCCTTTTCTAAATGTTTATAGATTAACAATTAAGAAGTGTTTTGGGAAGTTAACATATTATACACGTATTTCTACTACGTAAATATTTTTTAGAAGTTATTATCAAATTATTTACATAATACCTTAGTAAATTATTTTTATAATGAATAATCATAATAAAATTTTAAAAATTTAAGTAATAAATGAGAGAGTCATTTGTTTGCAAATGAAATATGGATAACATACGATTGAAATTCATTTTTGAATCCTCTTCTAGTATTCCTGTCACATGGAACTTGTAGCGCATCGCTGCTCTTGGAATGCTTACACTTTTAAAAATAGGTATTCAAAAATAAGTAAATTTTACTCGTTTTTGAGTATAATCAAAGCTTATAATGGTTCCGAATGCATGAGTTTTTATCGAGTAAAATAAGTAAAAAGAGTAGATTCTAACACAGGCTGCCTTCATAAATCATTTTCAATAAATATCGAAATTACAACCAAGACTTACCGGTAATCGAAACCCAGATCTTCAGGAACCGAAATCCAAAGCCTTATATCCATTCACCTACCGTTGCGGCTTGAAGAAGTAATAAACGGAAGAAATGTTAAAAAGGTTTGCCGAAATATGATAATCGAGTCGAAATAACTCGATTTCCATCGAATCAATCAACATCAAATTATGTGGAAAACCATCTTCTGAACTACTATTTAAATTTGTCAGATCGCTATGTTAAGATGTTTTAAACAGAAGCTGAGATTACAATATTAAATGACACTTCTCATTTTTGAGAAAGTGTGGTTACTGAAATTTGAGTACGTCATCTCTCATTTAAGATGCAATTGTGCTCAAACAAAATTTAGTAGGTTCAATTAGTTATTTTTAAGTACCCTTTTTTACCCTTTTGTTTCTTATATGAATGGCATAGGTATTTTCGTGAATTATCTTTCAAATCTTCAAATGTTTTACCATGCATTCCCTCCACACGCCCACGTAAATACACGTGCGTTCACTGGAAAGTTGTAAAATTGCTACTGCATGGTTCCAAATGTCACTGTGTGCATGTATATGCTATGAATAGCTGTGGTTTGTTGGACTTATACTCCGGGAATATCATATATACTTACCGAATGTTGAATGAAATACTATTTCCATCCCGAGTTTCGTAACGTAACAATGTTTGAAATCCCAAACAAACGAGAGTTGTACGCATTCTATATATAGCACATATGTTCGCAAGGTGTTTACTATATATTTTATGCAAATTGATGCAGTTCTACAACTTTGTAATTAGCAATTTTCATGTAGCTCGTATAATTTTCGAGATAGACATGCTAACTTCTGATTTTGCCTTTGGATGGTGCTGTAAGCAGTCTTATAGAATAGCGCATAGCCACTTTAGTATTATTGGACACCACTTTTATACTTTTATGACTATAGCTGTAGGCACTCAAAAGTGTAGATGATGAAATATCTTTAGTGGTTCACTTAGCGATTTAACAAAAAGATCACAATGTATATGTAGCAAAGTTCAGACACGAGAATTATAAAGCGGTGTGGCTGCATACGATTATTTGATTTGAATATGTTCAGAATCTTGGAAGTTTCAAAACGTCAGATAACACTGCGAATATTTGTAGCAGTGATTCATATAAATGTTTGTGTTGTAGACTAACAATAATTTTAAGTACCTGCTTGTGACATCCACGAGTCAATAAGATTTTATTGGATTATGTTTCAAAAACAACAACCTTCTACTTTTATTGAACGTCTTAATTTTGGTAATTAGACGTTATTTTTATTATTAAATAAAATGCTAACGGTAGCGATTTACAAAGGAAGTTTAAATAAGCTAATATAAGGAAATGTCTTAACTTTATCTATTTCTAAGTATACTTCAGTGATGGCTCTCCTAATCGTTTAAGTAAATTTTTATCTCAATTTAATTTGCTTGAGTCATTCAAATTCTATGAAAATTAAAGCAATCACATAAAATGTTAATTCTAAAAAAATAGTATTTGTGGTTAAGGTATATTAAATAGCGGCCAGTGAATATGTGTACCAACTAACTTTGAGCACTGTTGTAGATATTTTGGCAAGTAAAGTCTTTGAAATAGATTTCTTGTACGAAGTGCATATAACGGAAACATGACCGAAACTAAAAAGTGCATAATGAAAAAACGACACACACGCACGCACACATGCACGCACGCGCACAGGCACACGCACGCGCACACGCGTATTGCGTGATTTCATATATCTTACGCTCGTTGTACTATCCCAAAGTGTTACAACGTAAAAAGCGTACAGTGGTTGGTCCGGAATCCAAACAGGTGCAACTTACTCGGGTTTGACATTTCACGCCTCAAACACTGCTGCCGTTTCTATGGCACGACCTACCCCAGGTTTGTTTCGTTATAAATATAGTTGCAGATGATACCTTGCGATTTACAACGCAAGCTCTGATGTTTTTACCCAAAATAGAATCGCGAATGTAAACATGTCGATGGAATGGTGTCGTCGACCAGTGACGCCGCACGTGTATGGACTTCCCCGTCCATTTCTGTCGACCTCCGGATGAAATAGGGAGGAAGTATTTTCGGATGAAGAAGAACAACATCAGAAATAATTCTTTGGACGGCTCTGGACACGGAAGTTACATTCTTTTTGCGTGGGTGTTGTTGCTCTTTTATCGGGACAATTGTTTGGGAGGAGATGGGATGACAAGAATAAAATATCAACTTTTGTATAGGTCTCTATAGACGTGTGAATATACGATTGCTTGGCTATTATCCCATAAGAATAAAATGATCCTTTTAAAAAAGGAAAAGCGACTTTATAGAAAACTAGCAAAAATACCCGTTCAGCGCACGTTAGTAAATAAAACAACGACAAATGACAGAAAATATATACATTTCCTCTTCTCATTGTAGCAAAAAGCCCAATTTGCGAATGTTTTCAGTAATTATGAAATCAAACAAAACTTATGACGTTATTTTATAGTGTCAATAACGAAATGAAAATTCTTTAAAATTGCAAACGATATTGTCATCCATGTTAAGTGAATGACATACATTAAAATAGCTATAATAAACGAATGGAACATCGTACAAACTTAAAAATTACACAAAAAATGTCTAATTTTTCAATTAAAGTTCTCTGTAAATTTCATAAAGCTACGTTGTGTAATTATGGAGAATTTCGTGTAAATATCGGCATTCTGATCGATTCCTAATTTTTTATATTATATTTTCGCTTTTCTTCGTTGATTTTAACTGATTTTACTGTTGCCACTTCGTGAAACTTTACTGAAGTTCGCTAAAAAATTTCATAATATTCGAATGGAACATCGCAGAGACTCGAAAATAATCACGTTAAAATTCTTATTTTTTGAACTAATTATTCTGTGAATTTCAAAGATCTACGTTGTGCAGTTACGGAGCTTATTTTGTACTGACAAACAAACAAACAGAGATCCGGACACATTTTGAAAATTTCAGCTTTATATATATGATGCTCGAAAAAGGGAAAAATAATTTTTAATATTCGGACAGTGGGACAAAATTTAATTATTTAGTATTAATTTTATACTTTTAAAAAAAAAATTTTGTTCGGCGCCAAAATTTAGGTACGTTTTTATAAATTTGGCGCCAACTTCAAACTTTTAAAAGTCGTAATAAATATAAAATTAAATAATTAGATTTTTTACGCTTCTTGTTAATATTGAAATCTATTTTTTCATTTTTACGCATTTATATATATATATATATATATATATATATATATATATATATATATATATATATATATATATATATATATATATATATATATATATATATATATATATATATATATATATATATATATATATATTATAATAAAATAATAATGCTGCTTTTAAAAAAAAAAGATTTTATTTCTTATTTCTTAGTTTTTAATTTAAGAGGAGGCTTCATCTCCTTCTCTTAATATATTAATATGAAAATTTAACAAAGTATTTTATGGAGTTTTGTTTAATTTATAGTTTTTGAAGCATTTTTAGTGGCCATTTTTTTAATTTGTGTTTGTTAAAATGCCTTGGAATCTTTTTGATTTTACAACACAACTGAATGGTCAAAATAGTATGACTAAATACATATCCCATACGCTTAAGTGTATTATGGATAGTGCGTTCAGAGATTTTTTGTAGGGTGCTTGATTAAAATCTGCTGTAATTTGTATGACTCTCAGAACCCACAATCATCCCACATTTAAAGCCAATTGTTTTTACCCATTCCTGTTCGAGCAAGAGCCAGATTTAGGCATAGGTTACAAAAAAAGGAAAGTGGAGGACCATCATTTTCCAATAGAATTTCTTTGAATAACAATTAAATAGTTAATCGGGTACTAAATATAATTTAGATACTTAATATAACTCGTTTAGGAAAAACATAGTTATTTTGAAAATAAATGTATTTCTTAAAAAAAAATTCTACGGGGTTTAGTATAATATAGCTTATCAAGCTAACAATATCGAACTCAATCACCGTCCACTAAAGCCGTATGACACATGCTTTATTCTCCACACGCCGAAGGCCGATTTCAGTAAAAAACGAAAATCGGCCAAAAATTCGAACTTTTTTTTTTGGTTCTATAGTATTCCCCAATTCAGTATCTTTCAGATGATACCAAGATTGAAGAAATATTCCAAAAACTTTTTTATTCACAAAGAGTTATTCTATAGCCGAGCTTGCAATGGCAATATGTTTTGTAAACTTTACATTTGATTTCTGAAGAACTGTATTTTTAACATATGTCCCTTCATTCGAAACCTGATAACTCAAGTTTGCTTAAACATTTTGAGAAAATTATTTTTTATTTTAAATTTATATTAGTTGTAAGATGTTATGACCCTCCATCAAAACGATATGTTTAAAAAGTAATTTTTAATAGAATTTTAAAGTTGAAAATTTGAATAAAAAAAGTGTTTTTTTAGGGACTGTCGAGGTAAAAAATTATTTAAAAAACAACTTTAAATGCTAAAAACTTTTTGGATGGTCATAACATTAACAAAGATACTGCGAGTTATTTCCAACAAAAATTATGCTTCTAGATTAATTAAAACTTGCGTAATCGCGTCTGAAAAAACCCTGCTAATTAACATATAAAATGCTAATTAGGTAATTAGTATTTTATTTTATTCAGAGTTTTTTAAAATGTTTCATCCTCAATTTTAAAGTGTTTTCCTACACGAAAAAACTAGATTTTTAAATTCACAATTAAAAAAAAAATGTTCAAGTGTTTACGTACACCTTGAGTGCGATAGGACTTAAAACGTTCCAATAGCCAAATTGCGCTTGAAATTGATGCTCCAAAACCGTAATCAAATGAAAGGTCAGCTGTAAGTTACAGATAGATTAAGATATCAGGCAATTGTGTTATATTTAAAAAAATATTGATATAGGTTATACGAGAATTTTTAAGCCTTAATGGGATCTATTTAAGGGAAAATTCTAATAAGCAATCCCTGGAAGGAGAAAACATGTATATATCTCTATCTCTATATCTATATATATATCTATATCTATCTATATATCTATCTCTATATCTATATATATCTCTATATATCTATATCTATATATCTATCCATCTATCATTTGCCGTTATTTTATTTATCCCCCTGCGAAGAAAGGGTACTTTTACTAGTCCATCATAAATCTTAGTTAGTTTTTAACAACAATTAATATTTTAATTTGTAATAGTAAAGTGATGTATTTTTTTTAGAATAATACTGTAATTACAGTATTCAAAATCCTGTAAGGAGGATAAGAGTTCTGCGATTTCGTTTCTACTGAAGTACAGTTTAATTTACATTTCAAATGCATTCCTTTTTTTAATAAAAAAAAATTAAATAGCTTAATAGGTAGCTTTTAAAAGTTCTCACAGTGTTTTTACATTTGAAAATGTGCCAACATATTTTTTAAATCCATTAAAACAAACTAAGTGTATATTGCTGTAAAAACTAGCTATACACACACGTATATTTAGTCGTCATGCTACCGTGTATCTACATATTCACGAGTGAATCTGCAGATACACTAATTTGTTCAGTTATATATAAAATAAGAATTTTACGAACTTACACTAGGAAATCTGGAGATTCAAGTATTCGGAATCTTGAAAGTGCGAAAAGCTCTATCGCAAACTTAATTCAACGTAATAGAGAATATCAATTTGTCAGTTAATTGCTAAACATGGACATTTTGAGACGGTTTTAAATAAAAGCGGAGGAAAGTTATAAGTCTATTGTATGAATATTAGTATAAATTTAAGTTTACCATTTGAACAAAGAAGGTCCTCAGAGCTGCAGTGGGAAGCGTGAATATATTGGATGATATATTCCAACACTGTTGGTTGAATTAACGCCGTACTAGAGCTGAAACCTGGGCTATTCTCGACGGTTCGATTTCTATCCCGAAGGAAAGATCTGGGATATCTGTCTCGTAATTTCAAGGAGTCTGTTTTGGTATTGGTTTGTTTTAATTAACGTCACACTGCAGGTGCACAGTGGGCTATTGATGACGGTTCTGGGCCTATCTCGAAAGAAAGACCCGATAACGATGCCTCGTATTTTTGAACCAGTGTCAAATGACGAGGAACCACCTGAACTGGACCCAACGCCTTCAATAGACGTTGGGACATTGGACCCACATCACATGTATCGTGCACCAGTCCCGTATACACGCCGATAATTTTGTGTGGATGTTCTGGACGACATTCCTAGTATTTTGTAGTTAAACTGACAACCCTCCGATCAAAAGATCACAACCTTTTTACTTTTCTTAGTCAAGTCACAGGATCGAATCAGAACCCTTTGATTCCCAGCTGACGCCTTTATCCACTCGGCCACGGAGGCCACTCCACAAGTTACAGTTAGAGATCCGTGAGCAGTGTTCCCGGAATTTTCATGCGAGTTCGACTAGAAGTTTGAATTTCTACGTGTAACTGATAAGTTGTAGGGATCTTGTGATCGGAGGGTTGCCATATTCGTTACTAAAAAAATTTCTAAATTATTTAGAATTTCATCAACATTGCATAAGGGTTTAGTTTGGGTAAATAATGTCGTACTTGCGATCGTGGCTCAATATCCATACGCCTATTGAGGTTACGTTGGGTGTTTCCCATTTCAGCTGACTGTGGTTTAAAAATACGAGGCGGTGTTTCAGAGTCTTCCCTTCCAGATAGACCCAGAACCGTCGCCAATAGCCCACTTTGTAGATCTAGTGCGACGTTAATTAAAACCAACTAAACTATCCAACCAAATCACGAGGCAATGTTCCGGAATCTTTCATTCCAGATAGATCTCGGGTCTTTCCTTCGAGATAGGCCCCGAACCGTCGCCAATAGCCCATTATGCAGCTCTAGTGCGACGTTAGTTAACTAACCAACCAACCAGATAGATCTCGAACCGTCACCAAGAGCCCATTTATGGATTACCCTACTTTACTTTTCGTTTATGGTTATTTTAAGCTATTGAATAAATTGCTTACATCAATAATGAAACTTAGAGATTCAGTTATAACGAAGTATAAGTTTACACAGTATAGCTAGGGCGAAAAACAATACAATTATAAGCTCGAAAAACAACACAATAACAGATCAATAGCAAAAAGAAAGCATAGTGCACATCTCTTAAGGAAAGGGGTTGATGTTTCCTTTCCGACCCGTTCCAATCTACGAAGCTGCATCTAGAATTAAGAATGATCATGTTCTCAAACACGTCAATCAAACTAAATCATTGTTATTTGAATAAGTTTTGTTCATTGAAAAGCAAACAAATTGTCAACACTCATGAGAACAAAATGTCAGTCTTGGAAACACATTATCATTGAAATACCCGTTGGAACACAGTGAAACAATTTCGGAAATGCATTGTCAGTGTTGGGAACACATTGTCAGTGAAATTAGAGATTTCTTCATAGCATATTTTGGAATTAAAAGGCCGTAAAATAAAATTAGTGTTATCAGAAATAGTCAGTCCTTTATAGAAAATGATGTAGCAAAACTTCATTGGTGAGAGTTGAGGTTTATTATTCGGGCCATTCCGTTCTCCGAAGCTCCCTCTATCAAATAGCGTCGCCAATAGCCCACTGTGCAGCTCTAGTGCGACGTTAATTAACAAAACCAAAACCTATGAAATAGCATTGAGAAGGGGAACTTTTAAAAGCACCTCAAACTATTCATTGTTGCTTAGAAAATTGTCCATTGTTATTCACAGTAGTTCTGTGGTCTCTTGAGAACAAATTGTGAGTAAAAAGCAATTCCCCTCGTAACAAGTTTTGGAATTAATAGCTCGCACAAGAAAGCAATCAACGAAATAAAGTAACCGATAAATAGCATATAGAATGCATGCAGCAAATCTCCAATGGTGAGAGTTGAGGTTTCTTCATCAGGCCATTCCATTTTGCGAAGCTCCATCCTCCATGTTCTTTCTAAATGTGGTTTTTTCCAAAACTGAGCAAACAATCCCATGGACATGGCTTCTAGCATTGCCAAATTTATTTCCTCCAAGCAACAGAATCTCTTACTCACACAGATAGCGATAGGCTGCACCATCAAAGAATCTTCTGAAAACACTTTGATTCTATTGGGTGGGTGGTAATACAAGAGTTCAAGATATTCACGGGTTAAAATCACGGCCGTGGTCTTGTCAAAAAAGGGTGGTGTATGCCATTCTATTATCCAATCATTTTCAGAGATCTCTTCCGCTAACAGCCTCAAGTGCTCTTGTCTGCTGTGCAGCATGTAGTTATTCAGTACCTCTACGGTTTGGCACTTGAATTTTCCATTCACAACTGCAGTGGACAGTTCTTGAAAGTTCTTAACGATCAGACCTTTTGACGGCAGAGTCATGAAGCTAAAAAATAAAGCAATGTACGCGGTGGACATGGTTGCTGCAAAGAACAACCAGGCGGTCCACCAGATCGCCGTCTCCAGAGAGTTGGTGGCGATGCGGAGAGGTTGCCTGAGCAAGCTTCCGAGCATCGACAGGAAGGTGTTCGCCAGGGACTTCTTTGAAGAGTTTATCCATTTCGAAAAACAGGTGGCTGCAAGTACTACAAGCAAACAGGAGATCCATACTCCAGCACTAAAGGGATAAGCAAAAACCTCAAATTTTGGGAGTGTCCCAGGTTTTTCCGTCATAAAAGGTGTATCATACTTACTATAAGATACCGTGAAATCAGCGTATTTAAATTTATTTTCAGCTATACCCTGCGCACCTATACCTATGTCGGCTTTACCTTTATATATGGCTGCATAGAAATTTTTCTGCGATACTTGTTGAATGCAGTATTGAAAATGTAGTTTTTTGGATAGATAGTCCAAAATGTAACAATCGGCACTACGTTCAAGGCAGCCTGAATTATTAACTCTAAACTGTCCTTCCAATGTAACAACTCGCAAATTCCTGGGAAAACTCATTTTTTCCCCTACATAACTTTACAAGACTGGACTGAAACTGTAATGCAACATAGAGAATAAATATTTCAAGCGACTCTCAAGCATTTTAAATGTTATAACTATACGTTATCGATAATGACATAGTTATTCGAGTATTGGATATTAAATGCATTGCGTGATATAAAATGAAATGTCGTTAATTGTCGGTAAATACTATTTTGGGTTCAAAACATGTAAGTCATTTTTCTAAACATATTTCATTTTAATGATACACAAAATATAATCGTAGTGTAGTGTATATAATTGGATCACTCAGAGTTTTATCGATGCCTCTGTATGACTTGAATTTCAAAGCAATCAAGTTTTTGAACAATCAACTAATCAATATATGATATTTCCATCAGGCAGGAATTATGAATTTTTATTCAGCGATGCAGCGATGAACTTAGTCTTGTTTCCTCGTCATTTTTTGTTGATTGTCGATTATTGACCACTTTGATTTTAGGTATAGCTTATTAAGGAGAGTACATAGCACCTTATTTGTGTATAATGTGTAAGTTAAAATATATTTTTTTAAATTTTGAGTATGTTGGAAACAGTTGGGGACCCCAATTAATATTCTTATGAAAATGTTAACTATTTCTAATAAGCATTGTACTATTCACCGAGTGTTTAGCCAAGGTTCAAACTTTAAAAGAAAGTTGCATAACAGTTTGTTGCTGTTTAACATTTTTAATTATTGCATGCATTATTTAAATACTTTGTTAACCTTCGGTTTCTCTTTAAAGGGGGGGGGTCCAGTACTGTCTTAGATGCTATGTTAAATTCACTGATTTTAGATGAATCTCATTTAGTCACTAATTACTTTATCAATTTGATATTCCCGTATTTATGCATTTTTGAAAATATGGCCAAACACATTTACTAATTTTTCAGACAAAAACATTTAGAAAAAACAAAACTTTGTTAATAATATTTTACTTCTTTTGTTTAAGTGTTTAAAAGTGTTACTAAAACAATCAGAAAAAGTTTCAGGAATATATTCGAAATAATTTTTAGGTAATGGAACATTCCTAACATGGAAAAGGTGCATTTCGAGTAAATTGGCTTCCAAATTCGTCCTCCTTACAATGTAATTTGCTATGTGGAATTATTTTTAAAAGTAAAGGTTTAAAATAAACTTCCAAGTTTTTAATTACTACAAATAAGGTGTATTTTAAACAGAGCGATTCAAATGTTGATTACCAATGAAAATCTCTAAAATGATATTATTCCAATTATATCTAGCTTTATTTACCAAAAAACCCCTATATTTTACTGATAATGATTGGCACGTTTTATCTTATTTAGTTTCAAGGTGAAAATTGGAGCTGATTTCTCTTAACCGTTTATTGCAATTCAAAAAGCATTTTGTTTTGTTTCGAAAAAATATAAAAAATCTTCCATATCAAGTATGAACGTGTTTCTCATTAAGTACTGTGAATCAAATTCGGTGTATAGTTATATAGAAATATATTTGTGTTCTTGTTTTTTAATTTTTGAAGTGACACCTTCGCATGTTTTATTTGTGTAGATCGTAAATTTTCAGAAAACGTGTTGATTTAAAGCAGCTTGTTAGAGCCGGTGTCGTAGTCATTATTATAAAATTAAAATCGAAACAAACCCAACAATTTTCTTTTTTGAATTGCTCACAATAATTTTACCAATAAACTTACCGCACTCCTCATACATACATACATACAAGCAACTAGTATGTATTTTTTTCATTTGTAACAATGTCTGCTTTTGAGAAATCTATGTTCACAAACTAATGTTTTATTATACAGCGATCTTAAAACGTGTAAAAACTCCAAACACTTCTCATGAAGATTTATACAATTTGTGTACTCTACTTTTCATAAAATGTATAATAAAAAAATAAATTAAATAAATTTAAATACGAACTTATCGCACCAAGAAGTTTCTTTTCACTCCAATAAGTAAATTTATATTTTGAAATTTTAAATGAAATTCAAATGAGTTGCAAGTCACCTATGGAGTAACTCACGCTATTTTCCTAAATGTAAAAATATAATAAAACGGAAACAGAATTGCTTAAAAAAATATTATTTATAATTTAATTTTACTCAAATATCTAAAGTATATATCAGTGGTTCCCCAAAAGTGATCTGCGCACCATCAGGTATCCGTGGGTTGATATTAGGGGGGTACGCGGGCAGAAAAAAAAAATGGTCAAATTGCATTATATATCTTTAACCTTTTATCGCTTTTCTCTTAAGGCCATATTCTAACTTAAGTGACTATTATTCACCTATGGAGTAACTCACGCTATTTTCCTAAATGTAAAAATAGAATAAAACGGAAACAGAATTGCTTAAAAAAAATATTATTTATAATTTAATGTTACTCAAATATCTAAAGTATATATCAGTGGTTCCCCAAAAGTGATCTGCGCACCATGGGTTGATATTAGGAGGGTACGCGGGCAGAAAGAAAAAAAAATGGTCAAATTGCATTATATATCTTTAACCTTTTACCGCTTTTCTGTTAAGGCCATATTCTGACTTAAGTGACTATTACAACGTTGTCATGAGTTTAAATGAGTGTTAAATGTACAAGTAAGAGTCTTTAAACTGTTGATTAGGGGAGGCGTTATTTTTTTTATGTATGCATTTCTTGTGTAAATTTATTTCAGTGTCCTTATAAAACAATATAAAATAAATTTAAGACATTCTTCCTTTCATTTTCATATTCAATGAAAACTGAAACGTATGCATACCCAGAAATCGGGAGGGGTGGGTGGGGGGGGGGGGGGTGGATGACTTTTGTAAGCATTTATGAAAAAAGCGTCCCCGCTCCTATTTTAGTTGTAGCTGGAGGTCCGTGGCTTAATGCAAATTGGAAACCGCTGGCATATACATTACGGATCATAATATGAATTAATCCTCTATTTGACTAAAGGGGAGATCAGAGACAGCGACAACAAAATTCGGCCGTATTTAGTATCCACTTAAAAGTTTACCAAGTTATTAAATTCTTCAACATTTTTTTAATACAGTCAATAACAACGTATTTTTCTGATTATTACAATTCAAAAATTCATTTTTTATAAATAATTTTGAGTAATACGTCTTTTTTTGAAAATATCAATTTTGAGTTATTATCAATATATATACACTTCTCAAATTATATTGAAAATAATTATTTATTTGTGAATGATAATAAGACAATAAAAGTTACATCTATTAATCTTAAAATGTTTTTTTAATTATGAAAAATAAATATTTTATGTGACATATTATTTTGCGAAAAATATAAATTTTCGTATATGCAAAATATATAATTATTTAAAAAACATTTTTAAAGAAATATTGGGTAAGAATTTAGGTTCATTCTTTGAAATACAATGTTTACCTGCAATTGATTAAAGTTTATGTAAATTTATTTCATATTTCTTCAAAAAACTATACCAAATCAAACATAACTACGTTCAAATTTTTAAATTCTATGTCTCAATTAAAGACCTCTTTGGGTTCGTGAAATCTAATCCATCCATAATAAATGTTTTATTGCTTTAAATAAATAAAATAGAAGTAGTAAATAGTATACACTGTAAAGATAAGTTAGCTGTTAAAAATGAGTACCTGAACATACTTGTTTTTCTTTGAATACAATTGCATCGTAAATCAGCGATGACGTACTCAAATGTAAGTAATCGTACTTTATCAAAAACGTGCAGTGTGATTTAATATTGGTACTCTCAGCTTCTGTTTACGCCATCTTAACAACGCGACCTGACAAACTAAAAACAGGTGTTCAGAAGGTGGTTTTGCACACCATTTGATGTTGATCGGTTAAATGGAAACTGAGTTATTACAACTCAATTATCTTATTTCCCATTTGTTTGACACACCTTTTTAGCACTTCTTCTGTTTGTAACTTTTTTAAGTCGCTCTAGCAGTTTAACGGACAAGGCCTTGGACTACGGTGCCTGAGGATCTGGGTTCGATTCCCGACAAGTCTCGGTTGCAATTGTTGATATTTATTGAAAGTGATTTATGAAGGCAGTCTATGTAGACAAGCAACTGTGCTTTTTATTAATTTTTACTCATTGTACTCATTTTTGAGTGCATGTCTTTTTCAAAAATGAAACTTATGTAATGGGAGGTATGATAAGCCTCAATAAGTAAAAACACACTCAAATATGAATACATTTTACTTGTTTTAGAATACCGATTTTTAATAGTGTACTGATTTATAAACTTGGGGGCATAGTACTACAGCAATTTGGCGATTGATACTCTAGGGAATGGGGATCCCTCAGAGCAGCCCTGTAATCAAACGTAATCAAACATCAGGAATACATTGAGTTGATTATCCTTCTACCCTTTACCGATTACGCAGAAAACGAGGATGGCAAACCACCATCTGAGCTTCAGTGGCATCAGATGGAAGAAAACGAATTAGATTCTGGATGCGTATCCGTGAAATTGCTGATGCCAAAAACGAGAAAAAATGGTAATCACATTATGGTTTTCTTGGACAGACCAACTCTAATGAATAACATATATATATATATATATATATATATATATATATATACAAGTAAAAATACTGAAAGATAAGCAAGAGAATAAATTACAAAAAAGATACATGCCAAAGTGTTCCCCTCTCTTCGTCAAGGAGGTCGAGAAGAACAACAAAGGTTAGCAGGCGTTTCTGATGGCTGAGCGTAAAATATATCCGAAACTTAGCCAGACCTCCGACGCCTACTGAAGCAGAAAAGCAACAAACCAAATGAAAAGCAAACATGAACTAGGAAATCAGACAACAAGCAAAAAGCAAACACCCCACAAGAGAAGACACACGTTGCCAAAATGCAAAATAAAAGACAGCAAACGTAAAAATTGTAATAAGAATAAACAATTTAACATGACGTAAAACAAAAACTTATCACAGCAAAGCCTTTGCCTCCGCTACACAAGGAACAAGGATCGAAAGCATAAAGGGATCAAGGATTGAAATTACAAAACCACTAGGAAAACTATTTAATTATATATATATATATATATATAGATATATATCATGCTATTTTTATTAAAGGCATTCTTCAGCAAATATATCAAAGTTTTGTAACTGTTGATAGTACTGTTAGTAGATAGTTACTGTTTCTCTTGAATATTTATTTTAAAACTCATAAACGAGGTTTGGTCTCATTGCATTTTGTTTAAATAAAAAATAATTACTATTACTCTATTACTGCATACAATGAGTATTTTACTTCGTTCGATTATTTTCATTATTATTATTTTCGTCTATTATCTATTCATGCAGAACATGATATGTATGTTTATTTACTTATAAATGAAAGATTCAATTGTTTAAATAGCATACATTAAATGTTACACAACTATTTGCTATTTTAGCAACCCAAACGATAATAGAATTCGGGTGTTCTGTTTGTTAAATCGTAAATGAACCGGAAAATGAACTGGCAAAAAATACCATTGACATACACATATCCCTTTTTACAGCTTCCGATTCTATAATCAATTTATTTAGTTTTTTTTTGTTATGAAAATGTCAAGAGTTTTGATATTTCAGGGTTTTATAATTAAGAGACATATATTTTCTATTTAAAATATTTAATAATATTTGAAAAACAAAGAAGTTATTATTTGTTTTGTCCCAATTTAAAATCAGGATTTTTAAATTGAATATTTTTAACCTTGAGCTCAAGTGCTCTTACTTTTTGCCTCTTTCTTTAGATCTACACCCATTTTTTGCATCAATATTTTAGAGTATAATTTAGTTGAGCATTTATCGTGTGGACCCAGACAAAGCCAGCATGGATATAATTTATTTTACACATATTTACACATGCAATTTATAACTGTGTTAGATAAATAAAAAAATTTACACATAATGGACTACCAGTTCGTGTCCGCAAATAATTTATTATTTTCTAGGAGAATGGGACATTTTCTTTTCATTTTTAAACGTTAGTGCGTAAAACTAATTTGAATGCAAATATTAAAAAAAAATTAAACATGACTGTTCAATAAATCATTAAATTAAATAATTTAATAGCTTACATTTTCCTTAATATGAATATTATTTTTTAAAAATGTATATCAAATTTGGAAAATATTTTAATTGTTCGAATACAATAGAAAAAATTATTACTATTTCAAAACCTTCAAATGTTTAAAACGACCGAAAAACAATAAATCATACTATATTCTAAGTTATTAACCAAATACTCATATAGACAACTATTTATGATATCATTTATCTAATGAAAATTAATTTTTTTTAAAAAGCTATAATACATAAATTTATGCAAAAGTATAAATGCAAAAGTAGCTATATGCACTAAGACTCGTTTAAACTTGTTTTTACTCATTATATTCCGCATGAGCCATTTAATGATCTAAACAATCACGACAACAATCTCTGTCTTTAATATCTACATACACAAATTTGAATAGACAGATATGGACATGATTTGAGTAATATAAATGTAAAAGCAGCTATATGCACTAAAAGCCTTTCATGAGTAAATTGCAAAAAAACTGTCAAGACTTAACTATTGTTACTTCTAAATTATTGTTTTTCTAAAAATGTAGAAAATACAACAAGGTTTCACTAAATTGTGTAAGTACTCAAATTACTTAATTTAATAATATATAATCACGATTTCTAAATTTTTCTTTTCATATAATTTGTTTTGAAAATGAGATAAGAAGTTAACTATTTTTCAAATGTATGCGCTGCGATATTTGTTTTTTAAAGTCATAACCGATTTTTCCACATTCCAAACAATCTAATCTGAAATTAATGGATAAAACTGCTTTTGCGTCGGTACAAAGCGTGGATAGTGGGGATATAACTATTTTTGTTTCTGAATACTTTTTTGTATTTTTGTAGTAATGTAAAGTATTTTTCTTCATTATTATATTTTATAATTGATGCCAAAGTTATGAAGTACCTATTAATAACAAAATATAATTTTTCGAATTTTTGGATATAACGGATTTTACATTTGGGCTACTTATTTACTTTTATTTTATTGTAGGTTATGGGGCCCAAAAAGAGTTTTGCGAATATAACAGGTAATTGAATATTCTTTGTTTTGTATTATCAATTGTATCCAAGATGTCTGACATGAGCTGCAAAACATTCCTTCTGATATTTAGTTACACTACATACCCCGCGGGACAATCGCTCTTTGGAATGTGATGATTGTATTATGATATCGCGTATCTTAAGTATTTTCATCAATGTCCAATGATGAAAATACTTAAGAAACGCGACACAAATGTTTGGATTTGTGTCGTATGATGTGTAATATAATCCTTGTTTACTGTGTAATGATCGCATTTCACATATCATATGCAGTGTTAACGTCTTAAATTATATCTCTTTCATCCCTGAATTCCCAACATAGTTGTTCACAAAACGACGTATGCAATACGATGAAAAACATGATATATGAAATGATTGGAGACTCGAAAAATTGAATGAATTATAAGTAACTGTGATGAAAAATTCCTCAATAATAATATTGCAAAATACCTACAAGTTTTTTAAAAAGAAATATAAAATAATTTACTTTGCCAAAATAAATATTTTAAGCTGTCCGATTTTTGGAAGTGAATTCTCACAGGACGGTTGTATACTGAACAACGTATGCAATAAGAGGAAAAAACATGATACATGAAATGATGGGATACGAAACATTGAATGAATTATAAGTAACTGTGATAAAAATATACGTCAAAAATAATATAGTCCTACAATTATTTTAAATATATAAAATAATTTAGTCTGTGAAAATATTTATTTTAAGCTGTCTGATTTTCTGAACTTAACTTTCATTCCTGCGTTCACAACATAGTTGTTTACTGAACGACGTATGCAAATATATGAAAAATATTCTACGTTAAGTAAATGGGGACACGAAACAAAGACTGGAATTTAAGTAACTGCGATGAAAATATACTCCATAAACAATATTCTAAAAACCTACACAATTTTTTAAATATATAAAATATTTTACTCTGTGGTAATAATTATCTTAAGCTGTCTGATTTTCTGAACTGCCCTTTCACTTCTAATTTCACTACATAGTTGTTTACTGAACGACGTATGCAATAATAGGAAAAACGAGTTACGTTAAATGAATGGGAACACGAATCGTAGAATAGTTTATAGTAGCTGTGATAAAAAAATGGTCATGGACCATTTTTCAAATAAATATAAAATGGGAATAAATATCTCAATATGTTTTATTTTCTGAACTGTGTTTTACTGTTGTTAAAAATTAACATTTTACAGCGACCTGAAGAATACTTAGAATGGACAGGTTGATGTTAAAATTGATGAATTATATTATGTTCCTCCAAAAGGTATTGTTTTTCTGCAACTTAAACTGGCAATTTTAAATGAGATATTTAAAAACTGTTTTTAAAAAGCAAAACATGATGTTTCTACAGGTAAATTATTTTTTTCTTTTTTAAAACGCAAAACTACTTTTTGGTTTTATTATCATTAATGTAAACAAAGGGTGAAACTAAAAACGTTTTTTATAGAATGTATTCACATATAGAAAAATGTAACAGTGTATTTAATGCAAACAACAAAAGTAAAATTAAGACTCTTAAAGTTAATATTAGCTAATAAGTAATATATAAATATATTCAGTTTTATTAATTTTTATAAATGTTTCAAAAATTGTGTATATGTATGTATTTTACGAACTTTTCTGGGAATCGCAATGATAAGTTATACTTTTTCATTCTTAAGGATGATGAAAATAATAGAAACGCAATCGAGGATTACTAAATAGATTTAATAAATAGGTAGCCTAATCGATTGTAATGAGAATTAGTAGGTATGATTAAAAAGTACGGTTCTTCATAGGAATACTGACTAATATATATGATTGAAATATACGATTTACATAATTAGAATAGTTAACAGATTATATTAACAAAAGCATTGATGCAAAAGCACACTTCGTTATTTTTAAAGATGATGAAAATAATAGGAACGCAACCGAGGATCACGAAGTAGATTTAATAGATAGGTAGACTAATTAATTATAATGATGATTAGTAGGTATGATTAAAAAGTACGGTTATTCATAGGAATACTGAAAAACATTGGTATGATTGAAATATACGATTGACTTTAGTTAACAGATTAGATTTACAAAAGTATTGATGCTTGATATCAATAGGTATATGAATGAATAGGTAGACAAACTTAAATGACTGTTGATTGATAGTTATAATTATTAAGTAGTTGTGTTTATATATATATATATATATATATATATATATATATATATATATATATATATATATATATATATATATATATATATATATATATATATATATATATATATATATATATATATATATATATATATATATATATATATATATATATATATATATATATATATATATATATATATATATATATATATATATATATATATATATATATATATATATATATATATATATATATATATATATATATATATATATATATATATATATATATATATATATATATATATATATATATATATATATATATATATATATATATATATATATATATATATATATATATATATATATATATATATATATATATATATATATATATATATATATATATATATATATATATATATATATATATATATATATATATATATATATATATATATATATATATATATATATATATATATATATGTATATATATATAAACAAAAACACTAAATAATTGGAAGTATATGAAGTTTTGGAAATTTCAGAAGCTTTATGGTTTATCTAACATATTTATTTTAATCTGAGTATTCTCCTATTTCAACCAAAATTGCTTTTTACACAGCAGTACATGTGCACCATCCAGCATTGAGTCAATAGAGTATTTTTTTTGTATTTCTAGAGCATTGACTTTCGAAACAGAACATTTTCAGGAATAAACTTCGACGTGTGATTTCAAACAAGTCGCAATATCCGAAAAAGATTACTCCTTTTCTTTAAAGAATTTTTCTAAGGATGTCCCATCCGGGATTTGTGTCAATGTTATTTCCTATTTTTGGTCAAAGAAAATGGAAAGAAATATTTTCTATTTTTGGGAGTAGAGTATATTCGGTATAAACTATATCTCCATTAGGCTTGGGCAAAGTTGAAATGTTGCCATCGTGATGAATCGCCAAATTTTTATATTTTCAGTTTAATCGATAGTTTCCAATTAATAGATATTTTTCAATTCATCGATATTTTTCGATAAATTGATATTTCTCGATTAATTGATATACCCGATTAATCGATATATCATAGTAATCGATATATATGAATAATTGACATATCCTATTTGTTGTAATGTTTCTCATTTCAACACTGTGAATTCATCTGATCAGTGCCACACCGTCAAATCTACATCTCACTCTCTTTGCCTACCAAAGTCACTGAGCGCAAGCCGCGCTGTGACGTGTCCGTTCCCCAGTGTGCACTCCGAAGAAACGATGGGCGAAAGTTAGCGCAGTGGCAACGCGCAGTTTCTCGTGGCAGGCGAGCTTCTTTTTCCGAGAGTGGCAACGTCTGAGTTAGCGTCCCCACATTCCTTGACTCGGCGCGGTGAAATCAAGAGGGCAATTTATGTCGCTCTTGTAGCAAAGATAAAAATGGCTAAAATGTATCCAGTTCGCATGTGCAGTAACGATCTATCTCCATCAACCAACTGAATTATGCCAACATCATCCAGATAATCGTATCTTCATCTGCAAGAAGTAATCAGAGACTGAGATAATATATTGAGAGGAACCTTTCTCTTTATTTCCACGAGATGACCCCCAAACCCAAAGTAGGGTTACGTGTCGATGACGTCTTCTCATCGAATCAACATCCAGTATGAACTTTTGCATATTATCTAATCTACACACTCCGAAGCAAGAGACGTTGGTTTACGTAGGAATAACAATGCATATATAAATCCACTCGAACTTTACCCTGTCATTGGTAAATCTCCGAACTCCTGAGAGGATCCAGCTGAAGTACCAGATGCCCTGTCCTAGAGACGCCCTTCATAGCAATCACCATCCGGTGGATGGTGACCAAACAAGTGATGATAATCCCGGATCATTCTTTTGACTCCCAGACCCTGGATGCCTTCCGTCTACAGAGAGATCCCGTACAAGTCTACGCCTTCCCTTGTGACAGATGTCACGATCATTAATCTTCACCACCCTCTACAAATGCTCCCTGAATTCCCCTTCCAAAAATTCCCCTTCCTTTGAGACCATCGACATTCCACGCTAGATGCCAGATTGAAAGAACATCATTTAACCAGGAATGAAAATAAAGACATTAGAATCCTACCCAAGCCTCCTCGATTGTTGGTATCGTTACTTTGTTTGTTATTTAAAATCAACCCCCTTCCTGTTTTTCGAGAAAATCTGTTTCGTATATTTAAGACATATACTTTACAATGAGAGAATTCAATCGAATCCATTTATCTTAGAGTTATTAATATGTTACCCTTAATTCAAGAATCTATCTTATCTCAAAATCTTACCTTACTGGGTATGCTTACCTATGTTATTCAAAATCATCTAGACAATATTAGAGTTCAAATTTAATATTAAGCATATCTTGGTCCTAGTGGGGGGCACTCGCTTTTTGTACAGCACTATTACATCCGGCCTTATTCTTTAAATGGTGCATTCAAATTCACGTCCCCTTTCTAGCCCACTGGCTAAGTCAACCCACAACTCCACTCCCATAATCTTCAACCCCCAACAATACCATTTTTTAATATTGTAACATGGTGTCCGTGACCCTGCAAAACCACCTAGATATGCTTATGTATGTTTATCAATTCATAAATAGTGATTTTTCTTGAAAATTATATGTTCTATTCATAAGAGTGTCATTATAGTATTATACTACCTCACTTTGATCACAATATCTATAGTAACTTTGTTTATTTATGTTTATATTAAATGGTGATCACCCGTAGAAATCAATATAGGGTAAATGAAGTTAGATCCATAAACATGGATAACAATAGTAATACAAAAGTTATGCATCTTGAGATAGAAAAATTCTCTGGTGATCCTGAAAAAGTGGATTGGTTCTTGAGACAGGTTGTTGATCTTGCCAAGATTAATAACTGGGGTGATGATGCAGCTTTACTGTATCTTAAAAGTAAATTATCAGGTGCAGCACAGGAGTTTTTTTGCCACATCTCCTTCGTGTTTAGAATTGACTTTCACAACTGCCTGTGACAAGATCAGAGAGTTCTTTGCCACTGTAAACTTACCCTCGGCTAGTTTACTTAATCTCCAAGGTATCAAATTACTGCCTGGAGAGACTATCCGAAATCTTGCTCATAGAATTGAGACACTCACAAACAAAACTTATGATACTGTGAAAGATGTTCAGGCCCTTAAACAAATACAAATTTTTCACTTTATAAATGCTCTTCCTTCTAATTTAAAAGAGAAGATCATGTTCGAAGACAAATCAGATCTGGATAAACTTGTAGAACAAACCTCAAAATTTGCTTCAATAAGTAGAGAGATTAGTATCAGTGAATCTAATTCTTTGACTGTTTCACAAAATCAAATAGTGTGTTCTTACTGTAATGGTAATCATTTGCTTAGAAATTGTGAAGAACTTCACTTGTCTGTAAACATGGGTAATTTAAAAATTGGAGATGTTAAATCAGGGAATACTACTCCCACTGCTAATAACATTGTATCACATAACAATGTAAGATTTGATCCTATTATCTGCCAATTCTGTAACAAACGTGGACATATTTTACGTGATTGTTTTCAGTTTAATAGAAATGTGTATTCCCCTCAGTACAATCAAAATCAAGGTCGATATGTAAATCGTCAACAGTATGCTTACAGACCTGTATATTCTGTAAGAGGTCAAAACCAATATAGAGGTGTTTATGGCAATAACCATAGGTATAACAACCCTCGTCCAACATATAGACAATATTATGACAACCCTAGAAATTCTTTTGGGACAAATGTGTACCAAAACAATCATGTACCTCATAACAGTGAAAATAGAAATAGAGTTACATTAAACTCCAACAGAGGACGATAGATGGTGGGTATCCATCCTCTGCTAAATCCATGAATCCGCCACCTCACATTCATTCCATGAATTCTCTTTCTGGTAACTTATCTGTTGACAATCTCTTAAATCAGAAAATGCATAATGTGTCTCCACAAATATCCATTCGTGACTTTCTCAAAAAACCGACACCTGTAGTGTCAAATGCAAAAGGTAAACAAGGTAATGTTTACGTGTTCAATGCTATTGCCAGCACTGCCTTACCAATTATTAACATTACGTTTAATGACATGCAACAATCTATGTTATTAGATTCCGGCAGCTCTGTTTCTCTATTGTCGAAAAAGTCATACTACAGCATAAAACAATTTCTAAAGGTTAGAATCCTATCCAGTAATGTCGCCATAAAAACAGTAAATTCCACCTTAAATTTTTTGTGTTGCATTGAAGTTTCTTTCAAAATAGATGGTCATTTCTTTCGTCATTCTTTCTATGTAACTGATATTTGTCATGATAATTTCAACGGTATATTAGGTTATGATTTCTTGAGTAGACACAATGTCTTACTCAATCCAAAATCTGGTTGTGCTAAATTCGAGAACTTCGAAATTAAATTGAATAATCGTCCATCTAATCATTCTAATGCCATTTCTTCCAGGGATGCTTCTAATGCATCTTTGTCACACAAGCTGCTTCTTCAACCGCAGGAATCTGCACAGGTAAAACTACACTTAGGTATAGTAAACAAAAACAGTGATTTGTTATTTGAACCATCATATGGTGATCATAATCTGGAAATCCATCCTTCACTTCACACGGTTAAAGGTGATAATATCACCATTGTTGTCAGAAACTTAGGAGTTAATCAAATACATCTCAATAAAAATCTCATTTTAGGTAAATACTCATACAATGTTGATGTTGAAGAAGTAAGTAAACAAGTGTGTAATAACTCACAACTGTCTGACTCTACTGAGTCGCAATTTTGTAATCTCATTTCCCCCTCAAGTAAAATTCTTCAATTAAGAAAGAAAGAGTTAACTTTGGATGACTTTGACTTAGATCATCTCGATTCTGAACATAAACAAATCTTGTCTCCAATTCTAATGGACAATTATGCTGCATTCTCTAAATCATTGCAAACACTTGGCTGTACTGATAAGGTGACTCCACAGTTATCTTTTCGTTCACTTAATCCAATTAAAACTCTGCCTTTTCCTATTCCACATGCTCTCCAAGCTAATGCAAAACAGGAGTTACAAGAACTTCAGGAAGCAGGTTTAATTCATCGTAACATTGCTGATTGGGCTTGTCCCATGTTACTGGTCAAAAAGAAACCAGATCCAAACAATCCAAAGTATCGCATGGCATTGGATCTTCGTCTCCTTAACAACATCATCGAAGCTTCAACTTATCCACTCCCTAAAATAAGTAATTTAATAAATGAAATTTCTGGTTATAAATACTATTCTGTTTTAGATCTGAAGAATGCTTACTGGCAAGTTCTATTGCCCGAGGAACTACAAGATGTACTCACCTTCACTACTCCTTTTGGTACGTTTGCAAACAAACGTATGGTTTTTGGTTTAAAAACAGCTGCAAGCACGTTCCAAGCACTTGTTGATACTCTAATAGATGAGCTTCGAATGGACAATATTACAGGTATTCATGCATATCAGGATGATATTCTGATAGGTGCATTAAATTTTGATGAAATGGTACTTAAGGTTAAAGGTGTTCTTAAAATTTTAATAAAGTATAATATAACTCTCTCTCCATCTAAGTGTGTGTTCTTCAAAACGTCGATTGATTACTTGGGATTTAACATATCTCATACTTACATTAAACCCATTTTAGCTAATGTGCAAAAAGTTGCTAGTTTTCAGCCACCAAAAACTGCTAGACAAATTAAGAAATTTCTGGGACTTTGCAGTTTCTATCGTCATCTAATACCTCAGTTCTCACAACTTACTGATGCAATGTATCAGCTCACTTCTAAAAATGTATCTTTCAAATGGACTCCTAAACATCAATCTGACTTTGATCAATTACAGCAGGTATTCTTCACTGTTCCATTTGTGAGACTTCCTCAATGGGATAAACCCTTCGTACTTAATACTGATGCCAGCGGTTCTGCCATATCTGCAGTTCTCATGCAAGAATCTGAAGGTCAACTACATCCAGTTTCTTACTATAGCAGAGCACTCTCACACTCTGAAAGAAACTACCCTGCCATTAAACTTGAGCTTTATGCTATTTTCAAAGCTGTCACTTCATTTAAATCTTATCTCTACAACCGTAAATTTACTATCTTGACAGATAGCAAACCTCTTCTTCACTATAAAAAGACGTCGTCTCCAGCTGACATAACTACTCGTTGGTTACTTGAACTATCTGAATACTCGTATGAATTCCAACACATCCCAGGTAAGATAAATATTTTAGCTGACTATCTATCACGTATGCCTGAACCTGAGCACAGAGACAATGTTTCTCTTGGTAATAAAAAGGAAGATGAAATTGTTCTTCCATTCATAGACTCTATCTCTCCATCATCTGATCCACTCGTTAATTACTTAGCTCAATATGATGCACAATTTGAAATTGATGACTCCACTTTTCTTTGGGAACAGATTAATGATGAGTATACAGGTAAACTCATAGACATGATCACTGAACCAACTCCAGAAACTGCCAAAAATGTTGAAAAATTCTTTATTCATCAAGACACAGGTGTGTTAATGTATCGAACCAATAGTATTCAGTATCCTGAGGTAACAGTCGTTCCATTAAAATTAAGAGCTAAAGTGTTAAAAATTTGCCATGCACTCCACTACGGAGTGAATAAAACGTATGAAGTTGTTACTCAAAGGTATTTTTGGAAAGGAATGTATGTGGATACTTGTAATTATGTGTTATCATGTGAAAAGTGTATTAAGAATAAATCCTTCACACCAATTCATGCCCCTTTTCAGTCTATTCGTATTCCGAAAACCCCAGGTGACCTTGTTTCCACATATATTGTAGGTCCAATAAAAGACCATGGTTACATCTTAACTTTCCTGGACCATTTCTCCAAGTATATGGTATTGTATCCCTTAAACAGTTTAAAAGCTGAAGCTGTTACAAAACACTTTGTCAATTATATTTCCAATCATGGTAGACCAAGTGTCATTCTATCTGATTTAGGTACTCAATTCACTTCAGAAGTATTTTCTCTAGTTAATAAAACTCTAGGTATTAAGCTTATTCACAGCACTACATCTCATCCCCAATCGAACGGACAATCGGAACGAATTAATGCTTCAATAAAGTCTTCTATACTAATCCTTACTGAGAGTGGTGTAAATTTTCGAACAGCTATCCTTCTTCATCAACAGTTGTATAATGGTTCAAAACATTCTTCATCAGGTTTTTCACCCAACATGCTTCACTATGGAAGAGAACATTCAATGTTCTTCGATACCTACAACCCATCTATTAAACCAGTGTTTCTTGATAAATCTCATTTCCTTTCAGATTTGTTAAAGCAATTAAATATCACATATGAAAAAGCCTATTCCAACTTGGAGCGGAGCCAGCTGAAGCAAAATGTAAGACAAGAAGCTCATGCTTCTCTTCGTAAACTAAAGGTTGGAGATATTGTTTATCTCAATTCTAATAATAAATTTAAGCCACGATTTTCAGGTCCTTACTCTATCATCGAGTGTAATTCTGATGTTAATTACACCATTCGTCTGTTAAATAATTCTTCAGCACTGTCTTTTAAAGTACATATAGACAGACTTCGTAAAGCTCCTCCTCGTAATACTTATCTTGTACAACCTCATCAACCTCCTACCCAAGTACAAAACACTCAGCGTCATTACAATCTCAGAAATCGTAGTTAAGATTCTAAAATAAAATATATATATAATATATCTCATCACCAATGGTTATCTTTATAAGTTAAATTTTTTTCTAGGTATTCCTTATCCTTGTATAGGATAGGAATGGTAAAACAATATATATATTTTAACAATCAGATGTGCTAATCATGTTCTTATCACTTTTGTAGTCCTTCGTGCTGGACATGTTTGTCAGTGTGGGAATTCTCTCCATGGAACACACTGTTTTCTGCATAAGTGTTGAAGTCTTATGATGGAAATCTGCGAAATTCTTCCTCGTTCTTCTTTGGCTCTCTTGTTCATCTAAAGGTTTGATTTTTTTTTCAATTTTTTATTTTGATGATATATATATATATATATATCTGGTGATCCAATGCTGAGTATACATAAAATATATGTATAATATCCTTCGTATATCTATCTATCCGTATTATTTTCGTTTTTTTTTTTTTTTTTTCTTCGTTTCTTAATGTCTTGGTTGTACTTGTGAGATAATATAATATACAGTTCAAGTTGTATCACATTGTAGTTGAGAATTCGTCCTGTTGACTTGGGTATAAAAATAGTTAATATTTTAACCTGACTTTTCTGCAGAAAGTTATCAACATTAGGACATGTTTTCCTCTCTCTTCACAGTGTGTCTATACACATTCAATTGTAATTACATCCGTTTGAGCTATGAATAGATAGCGTTTATACTTGTTGGCTTGTGTTCACCTATAGTTCTCTTCACGATTCTCTCTCTTCATGTTAAGTTATATCGCTGAATAACTTGTTATTGTAAAGTTCATCTGTTCTCTTGAACACTCCACGATATCTGATCTTATCTTTTTTTTTGGTATATAGTTCTTATTGTTCCTTATCATCTGTCTTTGGAATATCTTCATTCATAATTTTTTCCATTATGGAAATATCTTGGTGTATATCTTGTTGCTGAAAAGAATATAGATCTTCTCCTTGATCCAATCTTTGTTGTTGTATCTTTCTCTATGTATATCTTGTTGCTGAGAAAAATATAAATTTTCTCTTTAATCCAATCTTTGTTGTAATCTTTCTCTGATAGTATCTATTCGTTAAGAAAAATGTAGATCTTCTCCTTTATCCAATCTTTGTTGTATGGTACTTGAATAATGAGTATGAGCAAAATATTCTGGATGGCAGTTAGGAATAGTGTACCTTACCTCTACGCCCTGAGTTGATTCACTTCCATAAATATTGAGAAGTTAAAAGTGTAGGTGTTAATAATAGTAGTTGTAGCACAGGTCAATTTTGTTGGGTATTATTCTTAAATCTTTGATAATATGATTCACATAAAGTGATATCAGGGTATACAAATATGTCATACACAACTTGTGAAGATTTATGTAAAATATTGTATTGAAAGTATCTATTTTTGTGAGATCTGTTATATTGTGAACCAGACTGTTCTACATATAGACAATCAAACATCACTATGAGAACTTTTTCATTGATGTCAATTTGACACAAAATATAGTGATAATTTACGAACATACAATTACAGTTATACAATCACTGAGTATAACATTGGGATCAAATAATCTTCAATTTGTGATATTTGCAAAGGTTAATAACTCTGAGTTTTCCATCTTGTATAATCCAACATAATGATATACAAATTTGTTGAACATATGTATCAATGACTTTTCTTCTTCTATAGGCCTAGTTCCTATTAAGTATAGATATACTGCAGGTTCACTTACTGTAATACAACCAACAACATACTCTCGAAATAGCTTGTGCAAATTACAACACTACAGTGTTGATTACCAATTGTGAAGTCAGTATATTCTCTAAGTATTATTTTTATATTACATTGTATTGTATTTTTAAGTGTGCAATTCATATACATGCATACATTTAGGTATATAGTATTTGTTTTGAGTGATATTTTGTGTTACATAGTGCAATAATGATCTATGTCAGGTAAACGACACACAGTGTGAAGTTTGTGTGCAATAATTTTCTTGAGTTCCTATATACAATTTTACATAATTGTCACAGAGCTTAGTTGAAATTTTTGTGATAAATGTGTTTGAAGTCTTAGCATGAATTAATATGCTAGGTTGAAGTTATTTGTTTACACACTGTTGGTGTAAACATTTGAAAGTTTGATAGAAAAATTTGTGATAGGAGATATCGGTTAAATTTAAGATAGTTGCTTTCGTCCAAAACTTTTCTTTTGGCAACTTTTCAGTTTTTGAGCATACTTTATTTTGGCTCATCGAGTTTAATAGATAGATTACCTGAAAAATTTTGGTTCGTGAATTTTTGAAGTTTAGTAAAGAAATATTTACCTGAATTAGGGTAAATCTTGCGAGGAAAAGTATACTTCATGTAAAAAAAAATACATGAGATTTCGAATTTGCGTTTATATATATATAGTGTCTAAGACATGCATGTGTCTAGAATTCGTTTTTTTTGTAGGGTGATTTTTATTAGGGAAATTTTATGTTATTGAATAAGATATAAACAACTGTCCATTTTTTTGTTTTACTATATGAGTACAAAACAACTTCAGAATTTGAATAATCATATACTTCTCTGGTAACAATTTGTGTTGTGAGTCTTTAGTGAATATATGTATCTTTTCGTTATAGATATTATCCTTTACTTTTGCAAAAGTTCCTATATACATATATATGTGTGATTTTTAGTTTTGAATACCATTAACAAGTATTGTAGTTCATATTCTGGCACTTAAATTTTCAGACATAACATTTACTGTTAATCTCTACTTTTGGTCGTTTGCCAGACATTTGTAATTCTTTGATGTTGATTGATATATATGTAATAATGATCTGTATTTTTGTTTCTTTTAGTCTGGTTATCCTTGCGTGATGTCTGTCTTTGGTCTCATTTCCGTTTCAAAGTTTGCTTTATGTCAAGAAGTGTTTTTCTCGTTGAACTCTGGTGTAGAATCTTTTTCTTTTCCTCAAAAAGGGGGAGAGTTGTTGTAATGTTTCTCATTACAACACTGTGAATTCATCTGATCAGTGCCACACCGTCAAATCTACATCTCACTCTCTTTGCCTACCAAAGTCACTGAGCGCAAGCCGCGCTGTGATGTGTCCGTTCCCCAGTGTGCACTCCGAAGAAACGATGGGCGAAAGTTAGCGCAGTGGCAACGCGCAGTTTCTCGTGGCAGGCGAGCTTCTTTTTCCGAGAGTGGCAACGTCTGAGTTAGCGTCCCCACATTCCTTGACTCGGCGCGGTGAAATCAAGAGGGCAATTTATGTCGCTCTTGTAGCAAAGATAAAAATGGCTAAAATGTATCCAGTTCGCATGTGCAGTAACGATCTATCTCCATCAACCAACTGAATTATGCCAACATCATCCAGATAATCGTATCTTCATCTGCAAGAAGTAAAAAGAGACTGAGATAATATATTGAGAGGAACCTTTCTCTTTATTTCCACGAGATGACCCCCAAACCCAAAGTAGGGTTACGTGTCGATGACGTCTTCTCATCGAATCAACATCCAGTATGAACTTTTGCATATTATCTAATCTACACACTCCGAAGCAAGAGACGTTGGTTTACGTAGGAATAACAATGCATATATAAATCCACTCGAACTTTACCCTGTCATTGGTAAATCTCCGAACTCCTGAGAGGATCCAGCTGAAGTACCAGATGCCCTGTCCTAGAGACGCCCTTCATAGCAATCACCATCCGGTGGATGGTAACCAAACAAGTGATGATAATCCCGGATCATTCTTTTGACTCCCAGACCCTGGATGCCTTCCGTCTACAGAGAGATCCCGTACAAGTCTACGCCTTCCCTTGTGACAGATGTCACGATCATTAATCTTCACCACCCTCTACAAATGCTCCCTGAATTCCCCTTCCAAACGGCTTTTGAGACCATCGACATTCCACGCTAGATGCCAGATTGAAAGAACATCATTTAACCAGGAATGAAAATAAAGACATTAGAATCCTACCCAAGCCTCCTCGATTGTTGGTATCGTTACTTTGTTTGTTATTTAAAATCAACCCCCTTCCTGTTTTTCGAGAAAATCTGTTTCGTATATTTAAGACATATACTTTACAATGAGAGAATTCAATCGAATCCATTTATCTTAGAGTTATTAATATGTTACCCTTAATTCAAGAATCTATCTTATCTCAAAATCTTACCTTACTGGGTATGCTTACCTATGTTATTCAAAATCATCTAGACAATATTAGAGTTCAAATTTAATATTAAGCATATCTTGGTCCTAGTGGGGGGCACTCGCTTTTTGTACAGCACTATTACATCCGGCCTTATTCTTTAAATGGTGCATTCAAATTCACGTCCCCTTTCTAGCCCACTGGCTAAGTCAACCCACAACTCCACTCCCATAATCTTCAACCCCCAACAATACCATTTTTTAATATTGTAACACTATTAATCTTCGATATATGTAATATATAAATATAATTGATACATCTATATTTCCTATATAGCGGTATTTTTTTTTGTCATCCTCATTATCTACCTTTCGTTCTTTTCTTGGAAACTGGTTTTGGTGGATAACTAAATGGGAGAAATGAGAAATGGGAGGAACGATGTTGTATGTCTACAAAAAGCCTTTTCTAGGCCGATTACTAAGCGAATTGATTGTGATTGGGGAGGAGATACCTTAAAGATCAGCTTTAATTTAGCATAAAATTTGTTATAGCCCAAAATACTGAAAGAAAGTTGAAATGACTTTTCAATAGTTATGCTTTAGGATCACAACTTAAAAAATTAAATATGTCTGGCACAGCGGCAAAGGTTAATTTAGACGGGACGTTTTCGATATGTTGCATGGTTTGTCACATCCCGGACCAAAAGCGATAGTGAAACTTGAGATTGACAGGTTTGTTTGGCGTGCATTGTAAACAAGTAAATAGATATTACCAAAATTGTATTAAATCCAGCGTTATATGTAATCTAACACAGATATACAAACATACAAAAACTCTAACCATTCTATACCTATAGAAAATTCTCTTTTTTTACCGCATTCATTCTAGTGGTTAACCCCCCCCCCCCCCCCCAGGCTTATGGAATTGGCACAAAACTCTTAAAACCGCATTGAAGACCTTCTTATAGCAATAATGAACTGCAAACTGTCCCACTGTGTGATTAGGGTTACGATCGACGTTTCGTCAAGATATTTATGCAACTCCGAGACCCGAGTGAGTTGGTTTACCGGCAATGCAATATTTTTCTAGGCGAGTTTTCAAAGCTATTGAAAATTATGTGAACATGCCTGAGTTTATAAAAAATTCTTAAAGAAACAATGCAAAAAGTTCGACCAACTCAGCGTCAAGTGAAGCTATATGTTTTTGTTCCACAAAACCTTTCAACAAGCACGCATGTCTTCTTCATACTACGCCGTGAAGACACTTTTGCGATCCCCGCAACGCGGCCCCTTTCCATTGGTGGACAGAAATGAGGAAAACTTCATAATTCTAAAGAACGACACATAGGTGGTGTTGGTATCCATGGTTTTGTTGGAAGTAAATACTTCCAAAGAAAGCCAGTCGGATAATTCAGATGCACCAACCAGCGCGTAACCTGAACATTGCAAGCTATCCAGGGGAAGAGTACTTCACAACCAGTGACAGCCGGAAAACAAAGCCAGAGTAAAATTTCAAATAAGTTCGTTGGTGCTGGAAGTGCTGAGGAGGTTAGACTTTTCATGTTAGCAATCGCATTCGAACTCACGACCTGTATGGAGGTTTCCATGAGAATGTGACAGAATGGTTGATGTGCCCATGCGTGAAGATCGACTACCCTTTTTTAGACGATGGGTATTTTCCACGTTTAATTTTATATCCGATGATACGCCTACCTCTGAAGGTGTTGTGAAGTAAAGTGGTTGTTAACGGCCATCACTATTGCAAAAGTTCTTCCAAAATTCTACAACTGTTTCGATGGTTTTAATTAGTTATTTGGGATTTTATGCTGGATGACAGCAGGGAAACTTAATGTACCGTATCTTGTTCCATAAAATATTAGATATTATTAGATATTTATTAGATATTATTTTATTAATAAAAAAAAAATATTGATGTTTTAATTTAATTTTTTTTAACTATTATTTTTACATTAAATCAATGAACGAGTTTCAACTAAAAACATTTACATTTTACAAGACACAATAAAATGTGAATACAAATATTTCTAAACAAGTAAATAAATGGAAGTTGATGTTGAAAATAAATGGTAATTGATCCCCTTCAGATGGAATTTTGAGTTATTTGCTTTATTTTGTTTTCTTCAAAATATGATAATCTATGATAATTAAGATAATTTATACAAAATTTTAGGAATTTTTTATCAAAATTGAAAAAGTTTATTTTTAATTTATTACAATTTTATTTTTAATTTATTACAATTTTATTTTTAATGTATTCGTTTCTTATCAGAAATTCAAAATACACTGGAAAAGTTACTAAATAAACTTTTAAATACTAGCGAAAGTAGATAATCAATTAGTACAAAAAGTAGAAAATTACTTTATACCGTTGATGAAATGTAAAGGTCGAAAGTTGATATCCGGTCCTCCAGGTCTGAAGGAGTTATTAAAAAACGGAATTAGACATATTTTAACAGGATTCAAAAAATAATAATGACCGATTTACTGAAAATATTATTTTTTAAAGCGACATACCTTTAAAATTTTGCATTTTTATGTTACAACATTAGAAAAATTCCCTGTACTTAAACATCAATTTAGATAAATATCATCACCGAAATCCCTTTTTCACAAAACATCATTTTTCCCATAAAATATTTTAACTACCTTCCACAAATTAAAAAATTACTTCTTATCTTGAAAAAGGTTTAGAAACAGAGCAACCAGGAAACGAGCTCTAGTTATCGATTATGCCATTTAGAAAATAACTCGACAAAAAGTTTGCAAACCCCTCAACTCTCCTCTCCCCTTCTTCCGAAGATTGGATCATTCATTTGAAGCCATAGGGTCGACCTCAGACTTTTACTGCAGGTTCCCGTTTTATGATGGCCCTATAAATCTGAAGGAAATTCAGGAATTACGGCGATTCTTGTACAGTGTGAGTTCCTTTTAAAATGGGATTTTATGCTCCGTTTCGGACGCTATCATTAAATTGAAAACCCGTTTAATTTATCCCGGTTATAAAACATTTCAGTGAGGGAATTAGCTGAAAAAATAACGGTTAAAAGTTATTTAAGAACCGTGGAGCAATAAGCTAGAAAAGCTTTGATTTACTGTTAATTAAACGTTTTAGATTGGATAAAACGAAAGTGGGTTTCTCTGCTTTTTAAGAAATTTATAAGGAAATTTAAAAGATTTTACAATAAGTACTTATTTTGACGCAAGTGTTGTGTCAGGATAACTCTTAGCATACTATCGGACAATTTAGTTAGTTTAATTATAATTATCGGTCAACTATCGGACAATTTAGTTCTATGAAACTTCGAAAATTCAAATTGTATCCGCTCAATGAACAACAAAAAACTAGTATTCAGGTTGACAGGATGTGCAGAAAAAACTCAATTATGTGGTCCATTAATCCATTGACTTTCAATCGACGACGTGGGACGATTTCATTAATCAGGATCAAACCGACAAAAACGGTTTTGTACTAATTGACCAATGGACACGAGTCTTCATCCAATTAGCGAACTTTGCGCACCACAATAACTCCTTGCTGTGCAATCCCAAGGAGATGCAGATTGCCGAGGATTAAATAAAACTTTCAGATCGAGTGCTTCGAGAAAAACTCTTTTAACTTACCATGTTTTTTCTGACTGATTTTGATGAAGAGAGATAATCATCGGAAACCATCACTGAAATCTACAAAACTTCATCTTGAAATTAAAATGTTAAATTGATAAGCTGACTAAATGACCTTCCCTCTGCAACTGAGGTTTGGTGCGTCTGTTCTGAACTTGTCTCTCGCGATAGTTAATGTTAATATATACAAATATTTTAGACATCGCAGACCGTGCATAAATTAATGCTATCAGGCTATACCAAAGAAAACACGGACAGTCAATTTTCACAGGCACAGAAAAGACAACCAATTCTTTATTTAGAACAATCGATTCGAAGTGATTCCACAAGAAGAAGAAATAAAAACGTCAGAAGAAATATATTTTTTTTACATAAATCACGCTGCTACTCGGCACTTTTTTTTTCTACCCATCCGGTAGCCCAATGTGTGTAGTAATTACAATCTTAAACTAAGAATCGAATCCTGATCATCAACTCGTCATCTCACCATGGTTCTAAAATAACAAGGTGCATGTATGAATGTGTGTGTGAATGTGAATGTGTATGTGTTCCCGGGTCTTTCCTTCGAGATTGACCCCGAGCCGTCACCAATAGCCCACTGTGCAGCTCTAGTGCGACGTTAATTAACAAAACCAAACCAAACCTGATCATCGACACTCGAACCAACTTCAGGATCAAAGCTATAACCCCACATTGGGTTAAGGCAATGTGACCGAAACCTGACACAATTAAAGTCCAACAAATTATTGAGCCCCAGTTGCTCAGTTGGTAAGGCGTTCAGCTACTAATCACAGGATTGGTGATTCGAATCCGTGCAATGGACTTGACATAGAAAAGTAAAAAAGTAGTGATCTTGCGATCGGAGGGTTGCCAGCCTCGCTACAAAAATACTAGAAAGTCGTCCAGAATATCCAACAAATTATACTGGCGTGTATACGGGACTGGTGCACGATAAATCTGATCGGGTCCCGACGCCGTTCAAGGTCCCGACGCCGTTCAAAGTCCCGACGTCTATTGAAGGCGTTGGCGTTCAAGTGTTCCCTCATCATCTGACCATGTTTCTAAAATAACGAGGTGCATGTATGAATATGTGTGGGAATGTGTTCCCGCGTCTTTCCTTCGAGATTGACCCCGAACCGTCGCCAATAGCCCACTGTGCAGCTCTAGTGCGACGTTAATTAACAAAACCAAACCAATCAACCAACCAACAAATTATCATTTCAATTGATGTATTTTATGGTTTGGTTTGGTTAATCAACGTCGCACTAGAGCTGCACAGTGGGGCTATTGGCGACGGTTCGGGGTCAATCTCGAAGGAAAGACCCGGGAACACATACACATTCATACATGTACCTAGTTATTTTAGAACCATGGTCAGATGACTAGGAAACACCTGAACTGGCACCCAACGCCTTCAATACACGTCGGGACTTTGAACGGCGTCGGGACCCGATCAGATTTATCGTGCACCAGTCCCGTATACACGCCAGTATAATTTGTTGGATATTCTGGACGACTTTCTAGTATTTTTATAGAGAAGCTGGCAACCCTCCGATCGCAAGACCACTACTTTTGTACTTTTCTATGCCAAGTCCATTGCCCGGATTCGAACCACCAATCCTCTGATTAGTAGCTGAACGCCTTACCAACTGAGCAACTGGGGCTCGATGTCTTTTATGTATTCTTACACACTTTCCTGAGAAGGTACTTAGCAAAAGCTGATAGCCCAACAGGTAAATGAACATTTCTGGTGCAAAAATATTTAAGTTCACTATACTAATATTTCGGCTTCCATATGTTAATATTGAGCAGTGACTTAAATTATTAAACTGTATTTCAAACAAATTGATCAATAGTTTTATTGAAAATGACGCACAATTGTAATAAAAAAGATTTTGTTGTAAAGTAATAGAAAGTATGTAATGCAGCAGATCATATTCTTCTCCCCTTTATTCTTCTAAATACTGCATTTATATCGACTCTTCCCTTCTCATGCATCCATCATTTGTCAAAGGTTCGTTATTCCGTTCTTTTTAAATGCAAGTCCATTCCATGGATTTGCACTGCTACAAAAAAAATTGCAAAAAAAAAGTCAATTCGTTGCTGTCACGAGGGACTTTTATGAAATTGATGGATGTTTCCCAGTCATTTGTAATTGAAGAGGGATAACAGGAAAGATACGTTTCTGTGGAATTCAGTTGGATTTTTTTTGCTTCAATTTACTGCACCTATTCACTGCAGTAAATTCAAGCAATTGGAAAAGAAGACGGGATATTTGCTTTTATAATTAATCTGCTAATTAATAAAGAATTAGTTTATTTTTATTTGACCATGGAATTTAAAGTGTTTTGTTCTCTCTCGTATCATTTGGACAACATTAAATTATACACTGGTTTTGGTTCTTGTAGAATAATGCCTTCTGAAGATGTTGTGTTAAAATACATACTTCCCAAATTAAAATACTATACATTTATATTTTGAAATATTCAAAAATCGAAAACAACCCTTTGATGATTGAGAACGATTTTTTTTGTATAATATGGATTAATACATAAAAATAAGATTTCATGAAATGATACCCTTTGTTCGTTAAATATAATTTTATATTTTGTATAAAGTGATATAAATTATTTATTAAAAAAAGTACACGTGTCTTTCTTTTTCAGTAAACATAGAAACATAAAAATGTGAGTTTTTGCCAACATAATATTTGACGTATTTTTAGGAGTAGGAGGAGTTTTAGGAGTTCATTGAGGAGTCCATTTTGAGGAGTGAACATTTTAAACGTGGTTCGTCCAACATTTAAAAAAAAAATTATACTATTACAGCCGGTTGATTAGACGGTCGATTAAGTATCTCTTTTATAATAGCTTCGTAGAAAAGAGAATGCGTATACCACATAACAAGATTCTAACATGATAGTATCACGTTAAGCTTAGTATTAGTTTCAGATTGATTTAATAGGGAATATTATTATGAAATATTTTATGTTGTGAAATTTCACATTACACTACGTTTATTAATAAATAAATTTATAAAATGATTAAAATATGAATTATGGAAATATACAGTTTAAGGTGAACTAGAGTTACACAAAAGGGTTGTAACAGATGGAACATATAATGTCAACTGCTCATAGTTTTAAGTGAACGCACTACTGTGCGCTAATGTCACGGACTAATGACATTGATTTATGGTCCTATTAAGTTGTGGTCTCCGGCTTACGACCTCCGACTACTCACGATAGCAGCTGGTACCCCCTTCGAGGAGTTGTAAATATATTTGCAGGTTTAAACTACATTGAATTTGATGAGCATTCTGTATTGAATTTGATTTAAACTACACTCAATCGAATTGGATGTAATGTGTAAACCCAATCAGAATTCCTATAAACACTTACATGTTTTAACCAATCGACAATTTCAAATCAATTGCTCTAAGATATTGCGTCTAGATAGCAGACGCGAGAGCTTACTAAATGTGCACGAAATCGTTGACGGAAAAAGATAAAACATTAGAATTCCACATTTAGAATTTAATCGCCTTAGCGAGAAATCTGTCCCAAACCCAACATCTCAACCCACAAGAGCCTATACACCATCTGCAGCAACCATAAGACGTTTCACTTACTCTAATGTGGATGTGTCCCGAATACAGCCTCTTAATTTTTTTTTCTGAATGAGTTGTAATATCTAATGAAAAATAGAAAAAAAATGTGAAGTTAAGATGACATACACGACATAGAAGTTGATGACCTATTTGGAGACAGCCATTCTAAAGATTAAAATCTTGTTTAAATCGTGTCTACAGTGAACACATCCCGAACACTTGTAAACTGCGGAGTTATTGCTGGCACTTACAACAAGCTTCCATAAACATAACGGCGTTTTTAACCTGGCCCTTCGTTTTATTTACGGTGACATGAGCCATAACAGAGAAGGATGCCCCATAAAAAGTGTTTTATGCCCCCTCTATCACTGGCCGTCATCTGCCCAGGACAGCAATCGACCCTGGCATCGCATCCTTTTTAATCGACAGAAATTCGTCGAGCCTTTCCCACCACAAACTGGATATGACAAGAAGAACTATACGTTCTTCGTCACCTGTTCTTTTATACAAAAAGTAATAACTTCTTTTGTTATTAAACCATATATATAATATTTAAAAAAACAGTTCTTTGTTGAACTGTTATTTTCTTAATCACCTTCTGTTTGCCGATCCATTCATACCATGCTCTCCATAGTATAAATCATACCAGTTATTTTACAAACCTACTCGAAATCTAACTGTGCTTTTCTGGTCAAATAAATATGATATGCTAAATCCAAAAGCACATAACACTTTTAAGAGTTCGATGACCGTTTGAAGGATGTTAAGATTCGGATTTTATATGTAAAATAAGAAAGTGATCAAATTAAGATTAATTAAAAACATCTAGTAATAAATTTGAAAGTAAAATACTCAAAACTAAAGTAAGCAAAATAAAATAATGATAAACTATTGCTAATTTGTAACATACATTTCACAAAGGACATGTTAAAAAATATAAATACTAAATGTGTTTAGTTAATTGGTTGAGAATTTACGTCGCATTATAAAGCTGTACAATAAGCTATTGGTGACGTTTCGGGATCCATCCCGAGGGAAAGACCCCAAAAAAATGCTTCGTAATTTTGAATCTTGGTTAGATGACCTGTGTACCAGCCCCTTGTATACGGCTTATTATGTGTTTTTTACTCAAAAGGAACAAATTTGACCACCCTCCGATTACAATCTACACAAATGCTGAAGATTGAACCTGAGGTTTTTATTTTTTGTTTGCTGAGCCCGACGCTCTTATCATTCGACCATCCAAGACGTTATGAAATAGATTACGGGAACAATTCCGCAAAAATAACGTAAATATCATACACTCACCAACAAAATAGATTGTATCCATCGCGGCTATCAAAAGGTTTTCGATGTTAATTATATTTTTATCTGTTGTCGCTCCTTTAAGTCGACGTATCTATCAACATGGGTGATCGTAAAATGCATCATTGTGTCCCCATCCCCCTTCAATGAAGATCGCTTGTGTATCAAAGGGAGAAAACGATAAGAAGAATTTCTTAAGGAAACTTTCTTTTGAGTTATATTGGCGATATAACGGATATTAAGTAAAAACAGCGATAAAGATCTTAATGAAGACTTTCACTGAAATGTAACCGAACGTGAAATTTATTAAAGATATTAGATAAAATATTAGTTTCTTAAACTTTGTATCGTTGTTGGATGATTAAATGTGTGTATTTATATTTTAAAATAAGATGAGTTGGTTGGGCTATTGACGATTATAAGGGATTTATTTCTAAAGAAATACGTATTGGAACAAGTGATAGTTATCTTGGATTACGGTTAATGAGGAGAAGGATGCCTAATTTGACATTCCACGCTTAAACCTCCCTCATTAGGATGAGGAAGTATATTTGAATTATGAACTATTGAAAATGCGATCAAAAACACAGAGCCATGAAATTGGTACATGGTACTTTTGGAAAAAATTGAGGTGAAAGACCTAGAACTTTAAATAGGTATACACTCAAAGGGAAAAGATTATAAGGGACATTTTCAGATATCCTAATTTATCAAAATATGTTATGTAAGGATTGAGGTTAAAAAAATAACAATTTCCCCTTCCATCGGGCCCTTTTGATCAGCCAGCCACAGTGAGGCTTGCGCAAGCAATTTAATTGAAATTTGTTCGACTAGTTTCATGTCAAATATACGTTTTTTTTAAGAAACTTTTGTTTTTTTCTTTTTAGATAATTAATAGAGTGATATCCATGATTTGGCAGTTGTACAATTTGGTATTTATTAGGTTATCTGAATGTGTGACCCTATCAAGCACAATGCGCCTGGTGCACAATTACACCCTACATAAGGTTAATCAGGAGTGAGGAAATATTTGTTTAATAGAGTAATAGACACAAGGAATAGTTTGCATGGTTATTTCGTTAATTCTTCAGGAATGGGTAGTTTTGAGAAAGCAATTGCATGAGTATTGGGAGATCGTGAGTTTGGTATTTGGTTTAGGTTAATTAACGTCGCACTAGAGCTGCACAGTAGGCTATTGATGATGGGAAATCGTAGGAGTCTATAGTTTATCGACATAACTTGTATTTGTATAAGTATTTTAAAGAAATGTGTATAAAATTATATGTATATATTATTTTCCTAAAAAAAAACATTCTGCACTTTCAGAAAGCGCAAATAACTTTAAAATGAGCTTTTTCTATTTTCTTCATTTCAACTTTTTGATGTTTCATTTATACATGGAAACCTTCGCGAAGCTTTACAATGTATCGCTTTGAATACATTTTCTCAACAACTCAAATAAAACGAATTCGATATATCTGACTGCTCAACTGATAGCTACAAGTTCTTCTCAGATGAATTTTTTTGCATATGGCCGTTGAGATAAAACTATCCGACCTGGCGTTGAAATGAATCTGAAATTGCTCTTGAATAATTTAGTAGTAAAAGGAAGATTCTCGATAGGGGGAATAAAAAAAATTCCTAATGTCTTGAACTGGGGGAAAATTGCAGACATCGAAACCAGTAAATGAGTCCACTTTTCTAAAAATGTAACATATAGGTATTTGACATTTTTAGCTCGTTTTATTTTCTTTAAAGTGATGTTCTAGCTTTCCAGTATATATTTTAGAATATTGTGTATTTTTTTGTAATTTTATTTTTTAGTTTTTTATGATATATTTCATTGGACTACTTGATATAATAAGTTCGACTCTTTGAAATGTAGCTCCGTGCAATTTTAATTAGAAAATTAATATCAATTTTTAATAATTAAACAATAATATTTAATAAAAAAAATAAAGGTAATTTATAAGTATAGCAATATAGTTATGATATTGAAAAAGTGAATAGTGGATGAAAAATGACTTTAACAACTAAAAAAAAGATGCATCTTAAAACGATAAAATTTGACGTATAATCATATATGAAATTGTTATAATTATAATTATTGTAGATTTATAATAAATCTATTACTAATTAATCATTTCAGGATATATAAATTTAGTTATTATTAATTGTCTGTTATTGTACTGATCTCAATAGATATATGCTAAACCCCGAAGTTTTATTTGAAGTCTATTATGCTAAACCCCGTTAACTTTTCTAGGAAAATGAATTTTCTGGGAAATCCCATTGTCGTATTTGCAAAATGACAACATAATTAAATTAAAAATGTGTACAGAATTTAGACATAGAGTTTTGTTTGATAGTTATCAATCAAATAAAAAAGCAAGAATATAGACACATTTATTTTACAGATAAAATCTTAAGTGAGACCCATTTTAAAATACAGAGAACATTTTGCAGTTAAAAGTATTTCCATTAAATTTTTTAAGTATCTGTATTTTTCATTACCACTATTAAAGTCAGATGTTACAGGAAATGATTTATAGATATATCCGGAAAATTACACTTATGTGACAATTTTTCTTAAAAGCACGTCGATTTTTGTGAAATCCAAAAAACTTTAAATAAATATCAGGAGGCAAAATGAAAAGGTGGCATATTGTTATTTTGTGCAACTAAAGGAAAATCTTTTATCTGTTTCTGAATAAACGGATAGGAGAACACATTATTCATCCTTATGGCATTGACAGTAGTCGATATAACAAAAACTTTGAATTGTTTCCATTGCTATTGACATCGCCGTACTCTTTTGAAAAAGTGATGAATAGTTCAGTAGTTTATATTTTCTTTGCTATTTAAATATATCCAAAGCGCACCTTTCTAAATTCATCAAGTTTCTTCACTCAGTACAGCGTGGCTTAGAAACGAGTATAATTCTTTATTGCTATTACATTTATAATTTAAATGAAAAGGAAATAATATTTACAATTTAAATGAAAAGGAAATAATATTTACAATTTAAAATAAAATTTAGTAATATTAACAATTTAAAATAAAATTAAATAATATTTACAATTTTTAAAAAAATTAAATAATATTTACAATTTAAAATAAAATTAAATATATAATACAATTTAAAATAAAATTAAATAATATTTACAATTTAAAATAAAATTAAATAACATTTACAATTTAAAATAAAATTAAATAATATTTTCAATTTAAAATAAAATAAAATAATATTTACAAATTAAAATAAAATTAAATATAATATACAATTTAAAATAAAATTAAATAATATTTACAATTTAAAATGAAATTAAATAATATTTACAATTTAAAATAAAATTAAATAATATTTACAATTTAAAATAAAATTAAATATAATATACAATTTAAAATAAAATTAAATAATATTTACAATTTAAAATAAAATTAAATAATATTTACAATTTAAAATAAAATTAAATAATATTTACAATTTAAAATAAAATTAAATAATATTTACAATTTAAAATAAAATTAAATAATATTTACAATTTAAAATAAAATTAAATAATATTTACAATTTAAAATAAAATTAAATATAATATACAATTTAAAATAAAATTAAATAATATTTACAATTTAAAATAAAATTAAATAATATTTACAATTTAAAATAAAATTAAATAATATTTACAATTTAAAATAAAAGTAAATAATATTTTCAATTTAAAATAAAATTAAATAATATTTTCAATTTAAAATAAAATAAAAATTAAATAAATATTACAATTTAAAATAAAATTAAAATTATATAAATTTTACAATTTAAAATAAATTAAAAATTTATATTTTTAGGCTATGTTTGCAGAATTAATTTAAACAGATTTATAGGAAAACGGGTGCATACATTATTTTTTCAAATAATTTAAGGATTATTTTTCAATAACTTATTGGCTTAACCTTTCCATACGATGTCGCCAGAAAAGGCTTTACAAACGGAATACGGGACACACGGCCGACGGATTCAAAAGTAGGCAGAAAGTTTCATCCCCGTCTGTTATTATGATTTAACGTTTGCTGAGTTATGCAGGTACACTGGTTTCGGACGCTTGAGGTCTAGTAAAAAAAATTAGTCATTTTTACCTATGACAACTAACATTAAAACTGTATTATCCCTGTCAGCCTGCATATGAATTAATACCTTGTTATTTTTCCGAAGGCTCCAAAATTGAAATTTGACTCTTGGATAGGATAGCTTTATTTAAACTAATTGGTGATCTTCAAACTCTTCAAGACTTATTATCAATCTTAAAGGAATTGGACCATTTTCGTATTTCCGATAACCTAAATATATCTTATTTTCGTAGAGAAATGGTAATTAAATACTCAATATACAACATCATAAATTAATAGATATAACAAATCGTTATGCTAGTTGAGTTCGTCCTTTACTCCAAAAATTACTTTTTTTCAAATTACTCGTGTTTTTATTGACAGTTGTAAAGCTATTTATTGCTAAAACCCACACTTTAAAATTTTTAAAAATGAAGTCGTAGACCTATGTGTTTTTCTTTAAGTATAATTGTATCATAAAATGGCATAACGTGCAAGTAATTTAAATTCAAATAACCGTACTTTCTCAAAATTAGCAATGTGATAATATTTGTAATCTCAGTTCTGTTCAAACGAGCTTAATGAAAGCTGTGAAACTTAAAATAGTAATTCATAAGAACCATAATATTTGATGTGGATTGCTTAAATTTAAAGTGAGTTATTACAACTGAATTATCTTACTTCCAATTCCTTTGGCCTACCTTTTTTTTTTAACTTTTCTTCTGTTTATAAATTTTTAATGTCATCCTCGTAGTTTAACAGATAAGTTCTATAAACGGATAACTGTATTACAATGCTGAGGATAAGGGTTCTATTTTCAAAATGAGTTGGTTGTAATTGTTGGCATTTATTGAAAGCGGCTTATGAGGTCAGGCTATGTAGTCATTTGTACTCATTTTTGAGTAAATGTTTTTTTTTTCAAAATTAAAACTCATGTATTCGGATAAACTTTAAATGTAACAAAAAATGTGTGATTTTACATATTTTCAAATTCCTATTTTTAACTGTGCTCTGAGATACTTATTTATAAGTACACAAAATGGCAATTATACGCCAAAATTATACGCCAAAATGGCAATTATACTGAATATACTGATAATGGATTATTTGTGTACACACAAAAATCAATGATTCTCTCATTCGAACATTCGAACCACAAAAAAAATAGAAATTGTTTATAACAATATAAATTACGCAACTGGTTGACAATAGTTCCCTTTTAGGTACACATTTAAAAAAAGTGAACCATACGAGAAAGACAACTTTGGCAACTTATTATCAGTCTTTTATGATTTAATTCGTGATTTCCGAACCCCAGATACAATTAGTTAATGATCCATTAAGTTTCACAGACGTTCAACTTGGTTTCAAAACTAACAGAGAAAGCACTCACTTTACACAATGCACTCTAATAACATTCATTAAATGCATTGTCCATCAAGACATTATCGTAAACGGTTCGAATCCATTATAATTGCCGAGATCTGTCCCAGCAACCGCAGCTCGATGATAAGTGTTGATCCAGCCCATTAGATTGCACATGAGGCTTGGATGGTGTAGTAAGCTAGACATTCTAACCGGCAGAGCATTTATATGTGTAGTGGTTATCATCTAATGGAAGGTTTGTGGATGCTGCTTCAAAAGCTGAAGGTGATATAGCTTATCAAATGTGTGTATTGAGGTATTTGTGTTACTAAAAGCCAGATATTCGTTGTCACTGTAAAGATATAATCATATTGGATATTTAAGCATTGAGCCGTAAAATATCTAATGTGAAAGGAGCTATTTTAATATTTCAACTTATTAAAGAACTGTTCATGTTTATATTTTATTTCATATCATCATCTGAATGATTTGATTAGTTTTTGATGAGTAAATTCTCTAACATCGGGACCAAGTAAGTGGTGGCATGTCGCTACAGGTAAAAAATAAACGAAAATACGTTATGCCCAACCACTTCACTTATATTTTAAACAAGCTTTTGTAGCAACAAAGTAGCAAAAGTACGATGAAAATAATATAGTTTATTAAGTGTGGTTAAACAGTACAATATTGTCCCTCGCCCAACAATTTGTGAGCGCTCAGTAGTTAACGTTTAAGTTAATATTTCTTAATTTTATTTGATTGTAAAGCTAATGTAACAACATATTTTAATTTAGTGGTTTTTTAAAAATAATTTTTATAAAATCCTTAAAACTAAAAGTTTTTTTTTTATGGAAAAAAAATTAAAAATTTAATTGTTGAAAATATGTTTTTCCTTTAAACTCATAAATGAACTCATAAATCCGTCCTGCTCAACTTGCATACTTTTTAAAATGTTATTATTAATAATTATTTATTTTATTTTATTTATACAAATTCAAACGCTTGGTGATATCCGGTGTAGACAAATTGCATTGTCTAGGTAAAATACTGTAATTTTCGTTGATAGATTAAAACTTTGCTTTTATGTCCCATAGATTACTCACATCCTGCATCTCATGCTGTGATATGTAAATCAAATTTTTGCATGCATTAAAATATCTGATATTAACTTATTACATTACCTTATATATATATATATATATAATAAATAAAATTACAGGGATTAAATTTGATTTTAGTGGCGATTTTATTTTATATCTTAAATATTATTATACAATTATAAACAAGTATTTTAATTAGTATTAAATTTATTTAGTATTAAAATATACCTTAAAATAATGATTTTCTACTTTTCTTAGTGATATGTTAAAATATTAGAGAAGCTAATGCAATTTAATTTTTATTTCCATAATTGGCCACATTATTTTCATTTTTACCACTATATTTTTTTTCTGGTTTAAAGTAAACAAAAGGTGAAATGCCGAAATATCTCTCAATAAAATTACACAAAGTGCCATTAGTCGTTTTGCCTGATTGGAAAAAATCACGGTAAAGTAATGAACGTCCCTAATCACTTTGAAAATGTTTGTTTAGACTGACAATACAGTTATATAAACCTAATGTCATGACTTTGTATTAAATCCCTCAATTCAATCTCAAAAACCGGTTACTATGGATAGGCTATAGTTTCCTTGATACTATTAACTTAAACACTTTATTGCCTTCTTGGCAAAAACGTTGTAGTTTCCGTTCGCTACTTAACGGATAGAGTCGCTGCTACGCCTAATCAGCTTTTATAGTATCAGTAAATTCTTTTCAACGGATTAACTACCCTTGGGAACCATAAACCTAAAAGATCCGAGTAAGCTTTATTTTATTCCCATTAAATGATAACGAGTATTGAATATTTTTATTTTAACTTCCATTATACACCACATAAAATATGGTAAAATATATATGATAGATGCATTTATAGAGGTTGATAATACGAATATATAATAGAAGATGACAAGAATAAATATAATATAAAAAATTTCGATGTTGCATTTGCCATATTGTTTGAATATTGGGAACAAAGTAACTAAATAACGTTTATTGCCAATAGTAACCAGGTGTAAAATATTTCCATTCGAAAACAAGGCTAGTTATAGGTATTATTCGAAAACGGCTGTAATGCTTTTACTAGAGTATAATGGGCTTTTGGATGTTGTTAAGATTATCATCAGTAAAACTTAAAACTACTGTATTTTTTTATATAATTTTGCAATTTGTTTACAAATTTTTAAAAAACTTTTCGCCTTAATTTGGGATGAAACGACTAAGTAACGTTAGGAAAAATGTGATTGAAATGGGTGATTGATTTACGGTAAAATAAAAATAAATTTTTAATACTTATTCGAATTCAATTTAGAAATGGTGATTCGAAATTGTATTGTTAGATGTCAAAAATTGTTTTTGGTCTATAATAAATAACAATAAAAATTGTAATTTTTAAATACTTTTTTTAAAGAGAAAATTGATAGATGTATAACTGAAAACATTATTTAGTTCTTGTATAGATAAACATGTTAATATACTGTGTATTCATTTCCCCCCGTTTAAACATAAATAAAAAACTCTCTATATTTTTTTAGTTATTTGTAAACGTTTTTAAATGTTTATTTAAAAATATTTAAGTTAATAATTAAAAAATTTCCTTATCAAAGCATAGTTTGTGCGATAAATTTTGATATGCCACGATTTGTTAAAATGACATTTATTAGAAAACGTCTTATCACAAATAATGTTTATAGTATAGCCCCTACAAACATTTAAAAATTGCATTACAGTATCAGTATACAATCCTAATTAAAACTGGCGTAGATAATTGTTTTTAAGCAAATACTTCAGAAAATAAAACATTTGTTACTAAACGCTTTAATTTCATTAATAATCATATTTTAAATATTGCTTCTAATAAAATATTCAGTTTATTGTTTTAAATTACACAATACATGAAATATTTTATTATAAATCAATATTTACCGTTTTGGTAGTTCAAAGCTTAGTGTATCTAAAAATAAATTTATATTTAAATATAAAATCAAATAACGAACGCTCTCTGAAAACTCAAGACCAATTTATTAGCCGCATCCTTAAAAATAAATTTATTTATGCCATAAATTTAAAAACTTTTATCAAACTGCCTGCTACATGCATTTTATCAAGGGATCCTCCGAACAAGAGAAAACAGAAACAAGAACTTTTTTCTCCAAAAATGTTTTTCCCGTTCAGATTGAACTGGGAATAAAAAGTGGAACCCTTTAACGAGCTCATCCATTTATCCTGACGATACTAGAGAAAGTGAAGCTCTTGCGGAGGAAGAAATATACGAGGCCAACTCTTCTGACGAAGGAAATAGTAAAAGAAAATAGTAAAATGAATTCAAATGTATATCTTTCTTGTTGGATACTGTAAGTTTGGAATGGATTAGAAGTTTCTTGAAGTCTTATTCGATTTTTTGTTTTTTTTATTTTTTAAGGGTAACCAAAGCACTTTTGATTGCATTTACCAAAAAGGAACACAAACTATTTGTTGTAACAAATAGATATAATAGCTGTCAAGCAAATGTTATTCATGGTTTGGTGCCAGAAAACGAATGTCTTGAATACTCGTGCATGCATAGAAGAAAAATACATTTTAAATTATTTACAAACAATGTTGCATTAACAATCTTCCGATTGTCATTTCATCTTAAATACTTTTACCCCAAAACGGTTTCTAAACTAATGGTACCTATACGTCCCATAGACGTACACCTCTGACCTTTAAAAGCAACCTGAGGAACATCCCCCCCCGCCCCTTCCCCCCCCCCAAGACAGCTTCAGTTGACGAAACCACCAGGGAAAGGGCAGGCGGGGGGGGGGGGGCATAAGGTTCTGTTCAAAACAAAATGGTCATTACTTTTCCACTGAACTACACATCTTAGGTACCATTATAGGGTGCTATCGGTACCGTTAGACTGAGTATTATATTTAGTACTGTTCTAGGGTTAAAATACTTACAAAACCTTGATGACTACCATACTGAAGCACATTAATTAGGAAGTAATTATTAGTAAGTAATAACAGATTAAAACCCTAATTCTAATTGCTCATTGAATTTATTTTTGTCTTTTTTTGCATATTTGTTTAAATTGTGATTTAATTTTTTTTTAGCATTTGTGTTATCTAATTTTGTATCCGCTTTTGTTAAATTATGTTGCCCACCTTTGTAAATGGGCTACGGCCTACTACAATAAACTAATCTATCTATCTAATAAATTGTATTAATTATAAGGGAGTACATTTTATTTTCAAAATTGTAAAGTGATAAGTTTAAAACCAGCGTTATCAGTACAATGCCCT